>OMKL01025799.1:1157-16972 GCA_900302295.1 Parasudis fraserbrunneri
ACCAGGGGCCAGCAGACCTAAACTGAATGGCAGATGCTATGTCCTCAACTATTTCTTCAACTTTCCTCGAGTTGGGTCTACTACAGTTGAAAGTAGTTGAGGAGATGCGTGTCTGCAGTTCACTAGATGAAAGTCACCCAAGCGTGACATCGCCCAGTGGGGCTGAGCTCTTGAGACACAATTGTAAGTCGCTTTGGATAAAAGCATCAGCCAACTGACTAAATGTAAATGTAAATGTTGATCAAAGGGACATGTTCACATCATGCACATAGTTACCTCATCTGTGACGAGGACATGGATCCCAGTGGGGCCTTGTCTGTAGATGTGGCTGATCTGCTGTAGGGGAACGTTGTACAGCATGGCAATCTTCTCAGATAGGTCCACCAATGTCAGCTCTTCCAAGTACAGGGCTTGGTAGACTGCAGGACAGAGATGGGGAGGGAGGGGAGAGGGCTTACTTATGGGCCAGAAGGGGACACTTTCCAAGGTTCCTTTGCAATTTTCCAAACCTTTATTTTTATATATAAAGCTGCAAATTGTAATTTATTTGACTGTCTAAACTTTGGATATAGTGACTAATTCAGTGATGCAGTGGTACAATAATGTTTTTCAGAATAGCATTAGTTTTATTTAATATCATTATTAATAGTAAATGTAATTTGCATCAATATGATATTTACCATACTGTATACTATGAAATTCAACCATAAAGATGAATATCAACTTAAACAGGTGGGTAAACTCTATTATACAAATAAAATGGTGGGTAACCTGAGGTTTTGTATGTTTTCCTATACTTTTTAAGACATTTGAATGTCCAAAACAATTTTCTACACTTCCTGCATAGGAACCCTGGCTAATCCCTGACTCAGGCCTGGGCGAAAAGGCCACGGAGCTCCTTCCACTGAGCCACATTTATTCCCCACGTATTGATCCGTCACTATGCGTGATGGTGTTTTACTGCAGATGAAAAGAGATCCGTTCTGAACTTACTGTCTCCACCTCCTGGCTTGATGGATGTCTGATTCCTGCTCTGCTGCTGACAAACATAGATGGTGAGCCGTGGCTGTACACACCTGGAAGATGAGGAAAGAACATAGAAAGTACATTATGACAAGGACAAAAGAACACGTAACCACTAGCCAAATGTTCATTTCCGGGTTTGAAATTAGAATTGAAAGTATTGACAATGTGTTTCCCTTGTCACAGTATAATAGTAATTCTGCTTCTATTTTAATACAAGTACAAATACCCTGATAGACTAGTACTCTGGTGCAAGTAATAGACCACCAGTATTTGACATTGAATATATCTGATTACAAATGGTAATAGTACACATACTTTATGACTTAATGAATGTTTGGGAAGGTTAAATCCTCTAAAGTCATGTTATGCTGGCTCTGAATATTCCTTTTAAAGTAGGTGGGCTTGAACTTTGAAAGTGCATTGTTTTAATCAACTTATCACTTGTTTTTGTATGAAAAACCTTTTTATTCATACTCAAAGATATCTGATAGTTAATATATCATAAATCAAAATAGCCAATTCATAATGCTTATGTTGTTATATTATTGTGCAAATTCAAAGAATGGTGCATAGAGGTTTTCATTCAAGATTTAAGCAGAGCTTAATGATAAAACTGCACTCTCAACCTCATGAAGGATGTAGAATTTAAATCGTATTGTTTCGTGGTGAAGTCTGGGACTTACGTCCCCACAAGTAACATCAATGCTCAAATGTACTGAACTAAAAGGACAAGATCCCTGAAATGGAAATACACAAGAAGTAAAGTACCTCAAAATTGTACTTAAGTACAGTACTTAGGTTACAGTACTTTTCCACCGCTGATAACATTGCATGGAAAGTCACAGTTGACAATGTGCAGGCACTGTGTGTGAATGGGAAAAGGAAACAGCCTTAAGATGCCTGCAGTAGCCTCTTTCTTCCTGCCGCATCCCACCTTCCTTTGATGGTGTTGAACAAGCGGATGCCGTCGGCCGGTCCACAGATCTGGATCAGGTCCTCCTTGCTCATCTTCAGCAGATCGGCACCTGAAACATTCATATGACCTCCATTTTCCTGTCATTTGCTCACTGTTCTGGTGATACTGTAGGATGGTGGGGGGACCAACACAACAGAGAGACACTCACTATCTAAGTCTATACCCAACCCTAGGCCTGTAACTTTACAGAAAAATCATTTCATTCCTCAAAGTACCTCTCTGTGATTAACTGATAAGATGCTTTGTTTTGCTTTTTGCTCTATATTTTATTCTGCTTCATGAATAAAAATAACACTGGACGAAGACATGTTTTGTCAAATCTAAAGTAATGTGTTTCACCCCATGTTACCTGAGAAGCTGGTGAACAGCCTTGAGAAAGGCGAGAACCTGTGACGGAGCAGCCACTGCTGAGTGTCCTGTGGCGAGGACGATGGCACAAGGTGCTACATGGCAAAAAGAAGAAGAGCCCTTGAAATGAGTATAGCAGCACAGCAGCCATAGTCTCCAAATAATGGCCTAAAAGGAATGAGAGAGCAATGGCATTAACACTTTCACACCGCACTGGTCTCCGTTACTTACATCAGAGCAGCCGGCCATGAGCAGCTCCCCCTGCTGGTGTGGAGAGCTGTTGCTATAAAAACATGCACACGAGGAGGAGAGATCAACATGGGAATGATTGGTTGAGTAGCTTTGATTCCTGCTCTGCAACATACCTGGCTAATCCTTTCAATTATTTGTTTATAACTGTTTATAGGGCATGCTCAGAACAATCCCATACCTTTGAAATGCATGTGTATGTAAGGGGGACACAAAGCTGTTCTCCTAACACATTGTTGAGTAATGTGTCCTGATAAGCAATCATATAGGGATTTCCAAATAGATTGTGCTGCAGATATGGTGGACAAAATAAGATTACCTTTACTCTTATGTCAACCTGGCTTAACCCTAGTATCGTTTAGCACTGACTCATTTGAAGGTTTTCTGCCACCCCTTTGTAGAAGTTTGGATTTGTTTTGGCTTTGTAGAGTTTTGGGTTTGAGGAGCAACTACAGCTCATCCGAACTGGGTAGCAAATGATATACAGCAGCATTTTAACAAAAAATATAAACGTCCTGCTGATATTTTGCCCCATGAACCTCAAACAATGTAACATTTTTCAATCCTCTCTGCCACCAACCTGAGATTGGAGCCAATTGACTGAAGAAAAAAAAAAACTCACTCATCAGTGAAACTGCAGGAAGTTGGTGAGCTGTGGTAGACTGGGGATGGAGTACTACTGGTGCTGCTGAGATTAGGAGCATCAGGCCATGGGGAACACTGAGCATGTGCAAGAGAGAGAGAGAGAGACAGAGAGAGAGATAGACAGAGGAACTTTCAGTATGCCTGCTTTTTCTGTGCTTTTTATGAGATGAACACATTTTGTGCATGTTCAGTGTTCAGCGGGTGCCATAACTGTCCCATGACTGAAGGCCATGCGTTTGATCCCCCTGCGACAATCAATGTGTCCCAAACCTGTCAGAGTGTCTTTGAGCAAGACAATGAACCCCCTGCAGTACCTGCCCCAGGCAAGGATATCACAATTGACTGACCCTGACCTCTGACCCCTTTGGTGGAGTGTCTAGAGTCTACATGCATGTCTCAGAGGGGTATACCAAGAGATACATTCCTAATTACACTGGGTGTAATATGGAGATTGGAGTGCTCTATATCCATATTCAAAATCCTCTATTCTTAAGACCATACTGGATCCTGGACGCTGCTAGTTACTTTTTGACCGCAAAGCCGCAAAACCCAAACACAAAATAAGTTATTTCTAAAGCTGTCTGGCTGTGTAAGTTGACGTGAAAATACACTACACTGACGCACAGACCTCGGGCACACTTCACATGTCCTCTGCTAATAATCTCAATCATTGACAGGCCCTCACCACCACAGCACGGCTAAAAACACACTTGTAAGTAGAGCAGCAAGACAAAATGAGCCGGCCGAAAGTGACACGTTAACGCGCTGTGATGTAATATCAATGTGTCAGGTGCTGGCTTTCTTTTAGAAACCTGCAGTATGCAGGGGAGGGGGAGGTTCTTGTGCAGTATTGTGGGACTGGCAGCACAGCGTGATATGTCGCAGTCCATGTTTTTCAGTGGGAAGTGGCAGCGGGTCATCTGCATACATGTGATGTTTTCCTTTGTCAAATTGTTGATTTTTGGCAGTTCTGGGTTTGTGGAAGGAATATAATTCTTTCACACTAACTGATGATTGTGCATTTCTGCGAAATGCTATACAATCTACAAATGTCTCCTTATATCCTTTGAGGCTAGATCAGTGTCTCTGGGATGCTGCTGAGTGGCCTGGTTAGCCCACATAGATATTGGCTATTTTCCTTCTTGGCTACGGTCCTGTATTTGAAGCATAATTTCAATGTCAACCCAAATTATTTTCAATGTACAGGGTCCCTGAACATAGCGATATCAATGCTTACCGGTCTGCCAAACTAGAAATACAAACATTTGCTGGTCCGTGAGACTGAGAGCTTTGAGAAGCACTGGGCTAGAGGATTCCCGCGGCACATCTCACCTCCGTTAGCATGGTGGTCTCATGGGATGGTTGGTATTTCTCCTTGTCTTGAAGGGCCTTTTTATCTATCTTTTCCCTGTCTGTCTTCAGTTTGCGATCAGCTCCTTTGGGCTTTTAGGGAGAGACAAAAACATTGTTGTATACAAGTGAATACAACTCGTATGACTCTGATTTCTCTGCTGTTGTATTATGTGGTGATACTGATGTCATCGCATGGGCACTTTCCTTACTTTGGGAACACACAACTAACAACTCATACAAAAACAGAAAAAAAAGAAATACAAATTTGAGGACGAAAACTTATACTGTATTTGTTATTATTAGACCATGAATTAGTCAGCTGTACCTTGAAGACTTTGACCTGACAACTGGAGGAGTGGACATGCTCCAGGTATTCCCCCTGTTCGTTCTGCGTGAAGGTGTCCACCTGGATACGGAAGGGAACTCCCTTCTCTCCACCATGCTTCCTGGGAGTGAACTCAGTGCTAATGCAGTTGACCTGAGAAGAATGGAGAGGAGAGGTAAGGAGAGGAGAAGAGAAGAGAAAGGGAGGAGAGAGGAGGTAAGGAGAAGTGAAGTGAGAGGAGATGAGAGGAGAGGAGAGGAGAAGAGAAGGGAGGAGAGGGGAGGTAAGGAGAAGTGAAGTGAGAGGAGAGGAGAGGTAAGGACAAGTGAGAGGAGAGGAAAGGAGAAGGGAGGAGAGGAGAGGTAAGGAGAAGTTAGAGGAGAGGAGAGGACAATGAAAAGGGGACAGGAGGAGAGATCAATGGAGAGGAGACCAGAGGAGAGAAGAAGTGAGGAGAAGGGAGAAGAAGAAAGAAGAGAAGGAAGAGTAAAAAGACAAGGCCCCCCACAGACACACACACACACCACCATCACCTCCACTACTGAGAATTTGGTTAGAATTAGGGATGCACTGATGTTTTGTTGAAGCCGACACCAATATCCAGTTTACCCACACATAGAGGATGATACAGATTGCTGGAAGAAGCAGGTTTTTCAGACACGAAACTTGACCGATTACGATTGAGCTTTTTAGAGGCGAAGCAACTCTATGACCGGCGATGTTAGTAATTCAGTCAGTTATTCACTCCCAGTTAGTCACTCTATCCCTCGTGACAGCTCACAGGCAATGCACTTTGTGTAAGACCAGTTAGCCTTGCGTCTTGTTAAAACCTGGTTGATAGTCTGAATGATGATATATCAATGCATCCCTTGGCAGAATCTATCCATACCTGGATAAAGACAGATGCGTTCTTGACTGGATCCCAGAGGAACTCGATGGTGTTGAGCTGCAGGGGGTGTGCACGAGGCTCAACTATCCCCACCGACAGTGGGATATCTAGACATATATCACCCAGTCAGTCACATAATCAGTTGATCAATCCATCTGGTAACAAGTTATAGAGGAAGAAGTGTGTGCTAGGTTTTTCCTGCAGCAATGACAATTGGGAACTGTATTAAGTATGGCTGCCCCCATTAATGATGTCACTCAGTCCTCCTAATCTACCACACAATGCAAAGCATCTATTAGCTAGCAGTAGCGTTAACTTTAGCAACCGAATGTTGCAGCTAACTCTAGCTACTGTTAATCAAAGTCCAACTAGTGTTAACTGTAACATTTAGTAGCTGAAATAACAGATTTAATGTTTGGTAGCAAATGTTAGAGCTAATCCTTGCTAGCAGCAAAAGAGGATGCTAGATGCTTTGCATTGTGGGATAGATAGTGGGATAACATCAGAAATGGGGGCAGCCTACAGTCCCCCATTGGCATGGAGCGAGTCCGACATATCCTTATGGATCAAATCCTCAAATGAAGCACCATAGGCTATACAGCAAGTCCATTTAACATTTTTAGATGAGGGATGTTGTCAAATTATGTCAAATTAATGGCAGACGGGCCAATATGCTGCCTTTTATCGTGTAGAAAATTAACTTATACACATGGCAAGAATTGCCTTGTAGCCTACTGATGCAAATAATGTGGACAGACATTCAGCAATGCTGTGTACAGGTGGCAAACAGATGCTCTGACCAGTCACAATTATGACATTTGAATGATCTGCAAATCATCCCCTTCACTAGCTGCGTTTCCATCCAAGTAGGCCTATTATGTGCAATATGAAGTATCGAATTAGAATTGAAAAAGCTAACTGGAAAGGGCAAATTTCTACAAAACTTCCTCAATATTACAAAAAAGGTTTTAACACTTTTGGGATGGTTTTTGTTTTCGTCAATTAAGAGTTTATGTGATAGTCGATGGCAACGCATTTGTTGTATAAGTAATGACATAGCCAGCAGCGAATACAGAATGACTTACCAGTTGTTTGGGCTGATCACATTACACAATATATTGTGTTTAAACATTCTGATATTTTGCAGCAAAAAGCTGTCTGTAAAATACCCTGGAAATGTCATCGAATGAACTGTTCTCCCATGTAGGGGAGACCAGGGGCAATTGTAATACCATATGGGGGCAAATCATATACTGTAACATCTAAATAATAATGTTGTAGTACTTTTGGGAGCAACCCCTGTAACCACATACAGGAATATAACATGTTATGCCTATCATATATCTCATGACATAATAGGTGTGTAATATGAAAGTTTTGTTTTTTTGTTTGTTTTTTTGTACAATAAGAGGAAACATATTGGCACACCTGGAGTTCCATATCAAATCTCATTATTTAAACATCTGCAAGTATTGTGTGCATTCACAACGTTAAAGGGTGAGTTCAGATGATGTACTTTATAACATTCTAAATCCAAATGATATGGTTTGACTGCACAATTGTCAGAACCCATACGAGCATGATTATTATATATAAAGTGATATATATTATTACTATATCGTGATTCACCATAGTATTTCTATTGTGGCATATTATAGAAATTTAAGGCGAATCACTATAGTATTCCTGTGGTTTCACCATATAAATACTACGGTATTACTATAGTATTTGGTGCGTATGAAAAAAACAGGAATATTATAGTTTTACTATAGTTCATTCCCATATGGTAATGTTCGCTGTGCAAAGCGTTTCAAAACACACTCATTTGGATATTTGTCTCAAGGGTTCAAATTATGCTCAAAATAATTTCCATGAGACCTCAGTGTATGTGTGTCGAGGAGGGATGAACTGAAAGACAAATTGCCTCGTGGGCATTAAAAATAATCTTCTTTTTCTGGTGGAATCACACTTACCGATATCCAGGATTCGGTCCCCCGGCCTGTTCCACCTCCATCCTTCCAGCTGTTGGTGCTCCATGTACTGCAGCCGACGGTCATGAAACACCACTCGCACAATGCTCTGTGAACAAGCGGGATCAAGCATTAGAGTGGCAGAAGGGCGACGTAGCCAGGGCAGCTCGCACATAGCCCAACAGCCGAAACCGCTGGACAAAGTACGAATGGCTACCCACATTTCCTTCAAGACCTACTCACAGAATTTCATTAGGCAATGCTCAGGAGTCCAAAATTCACAAGGAATTTCTTCTCTGTCTCAGCCCGTGAAAGTCACACTTAAAAGAACAGCCACAAATTCCCATGATGGAGAGGAGGACATTAGCACATTCATCTATGTTTGACCATCTGATGATGGCTCTATAATACGGTACTGTCAGTAGCTTCCTCTGTAACACAAAACTGCAGCCTTTCAGAGAAAACAAAGAAAAGAAAAACGTCCTGCTCGTGTGCATCGCAGACATTCATTGAGGAATAAGTGGGTGCTGTTTGAAGTGTCACCATTTTCAAGTTTAAATTTATGTACAGTATACTTAAGTAGACGTATCAAGCTGTACGTATACTGTATGTATCTAGCTGGTTAATCCATTATAGATATGATGATGAGGGCTACATAATTTATCACCTTGTCAAACGCAAAAAAAGAAAAGAAAAATTAATATCCCCACTGAGGCATTAAGATTAAGTTAATGACAACCTTTTAAAAATCCTACCAGAGCATAAATCAAATCATAAAATTAACAACCTGTAAAAGCATGTTACATTGGGCCTTTTACACAGGGAGAATCATGCGTGACTGACTGCCTGGGACTCAAAGGGCTGCACACAGGACACGTCATGTGTTTGCCACCTGTACCATTCTTGTGTCGCTAGGCTGCTACAGCTAACATGGCCAGATTATGATGGCCCCAAGCCGTGGCAGCCTGACGACCAGGAATTCTCAAGTGGATGCACTCGCATAAGGCTGGATTGAACCAAATGACTTATCCTTACTTTTAACTGTCCTTAGTGGAAAAAGCTAAGCAGGAGTCATTTGATTGAATTCGAACAGCCGTTTTGTGACTGGTATTTGATGCATATTTATTAACTGTTCAAAAGAAACATTGGCTCAACATATTAAAACAACCTGCATGATGAAAACAAATGTAGCATAATAGCAAATATGGGCTGCTAATGGGTTTTATTCATAAACCAATGGCATCTTGAACATACCACTTGTTTTTATTTCAAATAATGAAACAATTCTACTAAACCAAGATTTTGAACAAAAAGCAACTCAATGGAACCTTAAACCAATGCCTACAAGTGTCCTGGTCTCATTACCTGTATTTAAGCCATGCATTTTCACATTTGAAAAAAGAAACAAGCAATACATTATTTCAACCAAGTAAAAAGATGTCCAAATATTTATGAATAAGTCCCAGTAGTACAGACAAAAAGCAGAGTGGCACGTCAAGACGAACCAGAAGAGCAGAGACGACTGAAAGTAAATGATGTGGTGTGTGTGTGGGTGTCATGATGAGAGTGTAAAGCTGAACTGAGTTGAGTGTGTAATGAGAAGTGTGTGATGTCTAGGAAAGAGAGGAGAAGTTGGGTGATAGTACCAAGGTCTCCAAGGATGGGCACCCCACCCCAGAAGTGGAAGGGAGGGATGTGGGACCTGTGTGCTGACAAACCAGGAAATGGATACATATAAACAGATAGAGAAGAAAGAGGAAGAGGTCACATGAAAGTCAAAAAACAGACATACACAATACCTTTAACCTACCTTTACACATTTGCTGCTTATATCTGTATACTCCACTAGTTTTCTGTTAAGCATACGGATTTCGTAGGACTGACCTACATTTTAAAACATTAAAACAAACCTGATTAAAATTGAAAAATGGGAAATCAAATCAATCAGAAAAGAGGGGCAGTGGGGATAGAGCTGGAGTCAAATCAAAAACCTTTTTCTTTCTTTCTTTTTTTTTTCAAGCCAAATGTCTAGGCCAGCCCCTAAAACCCTTTCTGTATCCCCAAAATAACTGATAAGAATTGCTCAAAGCCCATCAAAACTAACAGTACCACTCAGTATTACTACACAATAATCATAAAAGAATATATCTATTGACCCTGGTGGATATTTATTGTTAACACGTGCCATCGTTACCATGGCTATGTGATTCTGCATGTCAGAAAATGTTTTGTAAAACATGTTTAACTGAACTTCATGAAATGGTTTACCATAAAAAATAATAATAAACCCTATTCATTCTGTGATATTGTACATATTACTAGTACTACACTGACTTCTGGAATCTGACTAGAGTCATTCCAGACCAACTAATTACAAAACAACCAAGCAGGGCAAACTTTCAGAGTGAATAAAGCAAGAATAAAAACGATGTCACTGTTTAACAATAAGAGACAAAAAAAAAGAACAGTCAGATTTCTTAAATCCAGTGGTTAAGAATAATGTGAAATAGAGCAAAGGAAAAAGCACAAAATAGAGAGGCACAAGGAGAGAAAATGAGATGAGAGGACGGTGAAAGTCAGAGGAAGACAAATTCACACCCAAGGAGCAGCTCTCATGTTTCAATGACAAACTAATGACGGACTTCTCATGATCTCATAATCCTGATGCCTTTCAAGTGGATTGGGGTGTAGCCACAGTAAAAGCTGAACAAGATTCACAAAGTGTGTCCCACTGTACATTACTGCGAAGGTAACGGTATGGGTCTAAAGAGAACGCAGCTATCCTTTGGATTAGGATGAGCCTGTGGCTGGTGTGTGGTGGTGGTAGTGGTTAATGATTGCTGTGCATGGAGGGTACATTAGGCTTACTGTAAGGAGAAAGTGTTCAGTGCTGGAGCATGATTTGAAATGCTGCGTCAGTGAGTCTGTGTGAGGTGCGTCTAATGCTGCTTGGTAGGCCTACACTTGGTGAGATGAGCTCCAATCTATTCAGACTATCCAGAAAGTCAACTTGGAGGACAGATAGCTACCTTGGTTGAGATAGGTGAGGGTTTCCTCCTGTTGTTTCACAGCTGGGGAGGTGGCTGCACAGAGCACATATTGGAATGGGGTCCTTTTGGTGCCACTTTCTGCCATGTGCCGTGCATCCTCATTTTTCAGGAAAGGCGCTAGGGCCTCCCTGAGGGTAGAGAGGAGGAAGTGGAGAGAGGGGTTGATCATTAGACTTGTCAGGGAGGAGGTGCTCACCACTTTTATCTAGTCATTTCAAGAGCAAAGGTACAAAAAGACAATTGTTTCTTATAAAAGCATGGGAGCAATAGACAATATATGGGGTTCATTTAAATGTTGCCAAGGGGCTAGGGTAAAAATAAATAAATAAATGGATGAATAATAATAATAAAATAAAAATGATGAAATGCATGCCCCTGTAAAAATGGCTATGGTCAGTACTGTAAAACTAGAATTGAACATTCTGCAGTCAGAGTATGCCATTACAACAGTGAATTTATATGTTGACAAAATTATTATGTAAACAAGACAGTGTAAAAGCCCAGCATTTACAATGGGGGAGGACTTTCCTTGTCAGACAAAGTGTGTACACTCACTGTACTTGAACTGATCAGCAGCATCACACATTTGCAGGTTAATATGCCATAAATTGGCCACAGTGTTTATTTGTGAAGCAAGGTGAACTGTAAGAATGTAACCCTTTGAGGTGTGAGTTTCTTCAGAAATTTCCTCAGTATCCTAGAACTTCATAGCTTTTAAGGACCAGCAGCCATTATTATATCATCATTAGAATGATGACTTCTCAAACTTCTATTAACACTGGTTTGATCACTGAACTCAAAGGGTTAAATACTTGATATATGACTTATAGGCCAATTAAAAATGTCAATAATTGAGCTATTGGAGGCAACCTTTCTGTAAATTTTATTCAGAATTTTTTGCCATAAGAAAAACTGTACCACAGACAATCGGGTTTAAAAGTTCAACAAAAACTACTAAGCAACAGAAGTAAACACCAGTGCTTCACACTTTACTCATGTTTCAAATTACTGCAGGAATAACTTTCTGGGACCCAAATGTCTTAAATCTGCAAATGTCTCAAATGCAAAAAAATGCCTCAAATGCAAACAATTTCTTTACATCAGACTTGTCTTACCGAATATAACTGGCAGAATGCTGATGATAGGATTCAGGCTGCGAGTGCCAAAACAGCATGTTTTCCAGTGCGCCGTCTTGTTGTATCCCAGGGGGTAGAGAAATGGTTGAGACAGGGTGTTCACACCCGCTGACTGCCACAGGTAGCTCTTGGAAAGCTTTGCCCGGCAGACACCATTGGGCAGCCTTATATTCCTCCTGTGATGTCACCCGGAGGCTCATTAGCATACCTTAGATGACCTTTGGAGAGGTGGAGGGACTGAGGCACACCTCCCACAGCTAAGGTCCAGCTCAACTGGACCCTCTTAACAGCTCTTCACTCAACCAGTTGCTGACACTACCATCAACACGGTGCTGAGGGTAGACTTTAAACTCACTTAGGGTAATGACATTTGAATGGGAACAAAGACGTTCCAGCTCTAAAGCCAGTTAAAAATGTGTTGGGGGTGCTGGTGCTGGCCAATAAAAACAAGATTAGAAAAATCTCTCTTCCTGTGGAAGGTCTGAACAAAGGTTGCACAACTGATGATAATTAACAGGTGTTGCTTCTTCCGATGCACAAAGACCCATACAGCTGTGTGCAAAAAGCCCCGTCCCCTTGTACTGTCCCATCATGTTTAAACAAGCATCCTTGGCAAAGGGACATCTCTCTGCGAGTTAATGTTTATACAGGACAACTAAGCACAGCTCAGCACTCCACAGTGTTTGTGAATGAATGGACGACTGAGCAATCGTACTACATACCGATGCCGCTGATAGCACCTCGTCCAGGTGTACTGGCTAAATGAGACAAAGCCTGACCAGCAAAGACGGCATGAATAACCAGAACACAAACCAAGTCAACTCATGTTTCTTTATTTCTTTTTTTTTTCTTTTTTCTTTTTTACATGTTGCAAATCTATCACAGGTGGATGTTAACAAAACCCTTCTGTACAGTTTGTCATGAAAAACAATAAAATAAAATAAAATAAAATAGAATAAAATAAAATCAAACAAATATATAAATACAGATATGAATATTACATGACAAAACGAGACAAAAAGAAAGACAAATAATAACATGCATAGTGAACAGATTGCAAGGAATACCATCTTTTTTTTCTTATTATTATCATCGTGACCATTGATGTATCAACAGGTTATCATCAGGAAAAGTGTACTAGCGGTGCATCAAAACTTTGTTATCAGCAAGTCCTTACCAATAGCTGGCTTTCCCCTTAAGATGCCAGCAGATTGATTGTACTTGTGAGAGGACAGGATCTTTAGAGGGATTTGAGACTGTTAAAGGAGAGGGAAGAGAAGCCAGGTAGAGCGTAGAGATGCATGTATAGCATACCTTTGTCCGACCACAGGTCCACAGTACATGATGTGGTACGAAAAGGAGAACTACAATGCTTTCAAGGGCTACCTGACACTCTTGAGAGGGTCTGTTCACAGCTGTCAAAACAGATGGAGGGTTTTGGTCAACTGTTTGGTGCTCCACACATCATTATTCTATATGGTCATGGCTGTGGCTACGGTACCTCCTCTACTGAAAAAATAAGTCTTGAATGGCTAAACCGACAATGTTACAAGTGCACTTCGACAGCCAAAAAGTTGGGCCCATCAAAACAGCACAAGGTTGAACGTGTGCTGCCAAATATCATGCAAGCTATTTTGCTAACGTGCAAAATGGTGATAGCCAACCTTTTTTATGTTGTCCTTATTTCATTGTTATGAAAATTTTGCGAAGCAGTGATCAAAAAGTTTATGTACAAAATACTTTTTATCGTGGTACAGTTATTGCGGAAGCAGTAGTTATGTGAAGGGGAAAGTGAAGAGAGGAGTGACAATATGAACAACTAATACTGTATTCACGTCATCGTGGGTCAACAACACCACTGGTCCATTTTGACCGTTGAACTTCATGGGAATTCACATTTTAAAGAGCCAAGAATTACAGTGTCGTACACCCCATTCATTCTGCACAGTCCAAAGTGAGGAAACAGTGTTGTAAAATGAATAAGGCCTGGAATAATGTCTTTCAACTCAAGCTCGGTCCGCCGGGTCTCGCTCTCGACACCGAGCCGGGAAACATTCGCAGTATTTACAACGGGGGAGGACTTTCCTTGTCAGACAAAGTGTGTACACTCACTGTACTTGAACTGATCAGCAGCATCACACATTTGCAGGTTAACGTGCCATAAATTGGCCACGCAACCGGAAAGGGCGGTGTTTATTCGTGAAGCAAAGTGGACTATAAGAAGGGTTACTTTGGACTTGTACAATGTTTTGACTGGTAATATGACATGTCTGCCTATCGTCTCAATGTGGGTCATTCACTATGTAGAATAACAAGCAACACAGAAGGACGGTGAAGAGGGATGGGAGCTAACCCTAATCCAGACGCCATTGCATCTTTGCAACTCTATTGGTAAGTAAGTCACTTTTTACTCTAGGGAGATGTATTAGTACCCAGTAGTAAAAATGTATTAGTACCCAGGAATTGATGCAGAACTGTTAACAAACTGTTCACTAACCATCAGTTGCTGTGAAGTGCTTAGGAACAAATAAAGATCAGTGAAACCTTTACTCCATGGTGGGCAAAATAAATGATCAAGGGCCCATACACAGGTAGAAACTGTGGATTTGAGGGTAAAACAGGTAATTCTTTATTGAGTGTGTCATTGAGTTCTGGATGGATTTCCATTGCCACTAATATATATCATGTCCGCGACTTGATCAAGAAATAGGGACGTACCAATACCACTTCTTCACCGCTGATACCGATTCTGAGTTCTAAACTTTCATGAATTACCGGTAGAGTACTAAGTCGATCCATTACTTTTCCTTAACAGCGTAGACTTAAACCATTTGTTTGGGGTCACTGGACAAAAATGACTGAGATATAATTCATTTTTATTCCCATTAGAGCGATCTAACATGTTTCTGTGCGTCAAAAATGCAGAGAATCAAGTCACAAGTCACACTAACCCTGACCCACGTTACACAATGGTTCTTGATATTAGATTTTAGTACTGGGGGAATTCTCAGACACCAATACCCTATTTAAGCCTGGTGCTATCGTCCCAATATCCAAGACCAGCATCAGTGTCAGTACAGCTCTACCGAGAAGGCTGCTCGGGCTACTAAAAACACTAATCATAATGGAACAGCTGAATTCATTTGGAGCTAACGTGTTAACTTAAGAGTTTGTTATCTTGTTAGTCAGTGTGTTGTTAGTAAACATGTTCATTCTTTATTTGTTCCTAAGCACTATACAGTAACTGCTGGTTGCTAACATATCCTTCCTCTTTAGTTCCTAAGGAACTCAGTCGTACCCCATAAAGTTAAGTGTACTCACTTTATTTCATGGTACGGTTAACAGGAGTCTTAACCTCTGCACCAAAAAATAAAGTGCGACAACATTTCTTTCCAAAGATTGTCAATTGTGTCTATGAAAATGTTTTATGTTGTTACATTTGAGTGTGACAAACCTTTTACCATAAGGGGTTAAAACGAGTAAAATTGCTGTATAACAAATTAGTGTCACTAAAAAAGACAGCACTCCTCTTCATAGGCTTCAATGGCCGTTTATGATTGTTAAACTAAAACTGTCAACTACAAATCGTCATGTATTATTTTCAAATTTTGTCACATTGTTCCCTCGCATAGGATTTTAAAATTACATTTCAATCTTGTAATAATTTGGTTTTCCATGTTTCCAAAGCAGACTTCACCCAAAAAGCATACACGCTTCATACCATCACTGGGCCAGCCAAATGATACATTTGAGAGGAATTTCTTTTAATTCAAATTGCATTCCTCAGATTTGCTGCGTAAAAAAAAAAGAAGAGTCGTAGCGACTGAGATCATGTGGAGAAACTCCCT
>OMKL01025965.1:1175-22977 GCA_900302295.1 Parasudis fraserbrunneri
CAACTAAGGATCAGCTGGTCAAACTGCACAGTTACATTAGACTAAACCAGTGATGTCCCACTGGACCATTAGAGGTTACGGGAGAGCCCAGCACATAATGACCCTATGCAAGGTCGCTCGGCAGCAGCTGGCTTTTAGCCTCGACCTAGGCTACTCTACAAGCCTTTTCACCAATGATCAGCCCTGGGAGAGAAGTCAAATCTTAGTAGCACACACTACTTTCCTCTGTTGACCTACATCTGCAATGACTGCAGCTCAGAGAAAGGAAGTAGGGCATTACAGACCAGTGACAAAACATAATGAAAGACAAACTCTGACTGGAGTAACTGCCTCAGTGTGATTGGACTGGTTGATTGTACTACTGCAGCTTCATAAGAGGTTGATGGGAGTCGGGGGTGGAAAATAACTAATTGTTTTTACTCAAATACTGTACTTACATCCTATGGTTTTAAGGTGTTTTTACTGTACATTTCAAAGCAAATATCCTACCCTTTCACTCCACATTATCATCTACAACACCTGCAACACCTAGCTACTTTTGATTTAAGGGTTTGGCATACCAGTCATCAATCCATTCATAAAAAATAATGCACTCACCTCAGAGAGGACGCCATCAAGGAACCACCAACCCTTTTAACTTAACATAATGTATGCAGCTCAGTGGATGAAATATGAAATATTTCTTCAAATTGAAATATTATGACATGATGACATGTATTTTTACTTTTGATAACTTGAGTAACCTACACTTAATATCAAGTGGGCCTATGCTGAATACTTTTAGTTTGGCTACTTGAGTAGAACTTTGAATGGAGGACTGCCAGAGTAGCCTATTACAGTGGTAGCCCACGGACCTTACATCAGGGTACAGTTTGGATACTTCTTCCACCACTGATACGGGTAAAATGCGACAACACTAAAGCTGACCACAGTTGAAAATGTGTTTGGTCAGACCGGCAACCAACTCAATCGCGTCATTTCAGAACCATGGAGAGCGCATATACTGTCCACTTAGGTTTGGAGACATGGGCTAGGCTACTTCATGGTAATAATGAGTAGACCAACAAGAAGTCATGACGATTGTCTGTTTTCTAAGGCCATTAACAAACCACCCTACCTTGTGCAGTAATTCTTCATCGTATACAATATCGGGGGGAGTCGTTGCCAGGCTGTCGGTGGTATCAGTGGATCCATAGGTGCTGCCGGGATGGATCTCGGGGTAAGCCGTGGTGTAACACGCCGAGATTGGCTCCATAGACTCCATCCGCTCCATCCTTTCTTTTCGTTGCTCCCACTATAGTAGCCTATTCTGCTGCCGACGTTTGCAAAAGAGGACACGGCTGGGAAAAGAAATCTGACTAACCACACACAAACTCCCTCTCTCTCTCGCTCTCTCTCTCTCTCTCTCTCTCTCTGCTTTTCTTTAAGCAGCGCTCTCTCCCTCAACCAACAATATAATTTGCACCCCTCGCCTCTGACTGTTGGAATGATTCACTTGCTGGCTGTGTTTCCCACAGCACACACGCACTCGTGACCGCTGAACGACGTCAGACCGAATCAGCACCAAGGAGAGCTCCGAGGTGGGGGGTGAGAGCAAAGACGAGGGCAGGGAGGGGTGCAGGGATTTTCCTTCGCTTGTATCAGCCCATGCATGCGTGCATTCATTCAGAGATCTATCCAGATCGTGTTGATTCATCAGACCCTCATCCTCACCCATCAGATGAGTGAAAACGGTTCGGCTAGTGAGTGTGTTGACTGTGATTCATGACTAAAACTAAAGGATTACTCATTTTGTTTAGCCAAAAATGACGTCAAAGAGGTGGTCACACTTCCCAATATGTGAAGAATAGCTATAATCAATTAGTGTACACGCCTAGCCCAGACCGCATTTTTCAGCTGGCAATTGTTAAAAAAAAAGAAAAGGAAAAGAAAAAGGAAAAAGAAAACATAGGAAACCACATATTGTCCTATAATGGGGCAAGTTCATGTGTGTCCAAAATAACCACTAGAGGCTGCACGACAATCATTTATTTTGGAAAGATGTATGACTTGGGGAAATGAGAGTAGGCTATAGCCTATAATGGGATGACAGTTTTCGCTGCATGGGGACTTATCTAGACGCTTACATGGAGACTAAAGGTTAATATTTGTCCAACAAAGTTTGCTGGCTAAAAGATTGTGTTGGGGGCGACGCGGGTGCAGTCGTTCACTCCAACTTGTGAGCCCAGGACCCATGAATTCATAGATAGTGTTTAATCTACGCACCTACGAAAGCTCACTATCCTGCAGTCAGATGTCAGGTTTATGTGTGAATGAAATCGCGCTCCTGTGTGAAAGACACCAGAGAGCATAGTTCTCGTTTTCTCTCAGTAGGTGATAAAAAAAGTAGGCAGATGTTTTCAGAGTAGGCATTCTCTCGCGACTTTGGTAATCGAAATGTCTTCTTCTCCGTCCGCAACGTTGCCTCCAACATTGACTGCAGATCAACTCACAGTTATTGTGTCTTCAGGTGAGAGGAAAATTAACATCTTATTCACACATCTCTTATAATCTAGTAGACTAGTGAATGGTCAAATGTTTAAAATGCCAAATAGGCTATTGGTTTAATTGGGGTCTCATCTACACTGAATGTGCTTTTTTGTTTTGTGAAAAGGGTATAGGATGTTGTGCCTTTTACTGAAAGTTTATGTATTGTTGTACTGTCCCCCTCCTGAAAGAGCGTATGTTGTTGTACCCTTTTATTTTTCTGAAAGTGTACTGCATGTGTTGTAGGCTACCCCTTTCTGTCTGATAATTCATGTTTTTCCCCTCATCTCCAGTGTCCTGCCTGGTGTTCTTTATCGTGGTCCTCTTACTGCTGACCGTCCTGTACAGAAAAGACCCTCTGTGTTGCAAAGCGAGGTCTTACCAGGGCTCTCAACACTACACAGTAAGACCAACCACCTGTTAACTAGCCTAATGGTTTGGTTTATATTCATTATTAAAGCAGGCCTTTAGTCTACAAAAAATACATTAATACACAATACTGGCAGTGGCAAATAATCTATAGACTGGGCTGCACTGAATATTGTTAAGCAGATGCAAATATTCTTTGCATTCATTACCACTGGATTATAAACTCTATAATAACCTAAATAAACCTGCATCTCCATGTCATTATAGAAAACATGACTTGACAAAAGACAAGAATGTTACGTCTAGTTCTGTGCATCTGTGGAGCTCTAAATGTTAGTGACAATAAAAGGGCAAAAAGTGAAGTCAGTCAGAATAAACTATGAAAGTTATACATTTGCATGGGGAGCAGATTGCATAATGACACTCAGACATATTAATCACCAGATACTCTGCCTTTAGACAAAAGAACAGTCTCATACATAACAGCTTATGACTGATTTACATACAGTACATTTTCCCAGCATTCTTCTCTCTTCTCTTACTCTTTTTCTCACTATATACAGTCTTGTCTCAACATTTTGGTGATATGAGACTTTCTGTAGTTTCTGACAGTAGCAAAGCTGAGAGGGTGACAGAGTAGGGAAAACAACTCCCCGCCAGCTGGGATATGTGTGGTTCTACAGGTGGGGGTATTAAAGACATACCATGTGATTCTACAGGTGGGGGTATTAAAGAGATAACACGTGGTTCTACAGGTGGGGGTATTAAAGAGATACCATGTGATTCTACAGGTGGGGGTATTAAAGAGATACCACGTGGTTCTACAGGTGGGGTATTAAAGAAATACCATGTGGTTCTACAGGTGGGGGTATTAAAGAGATACCATGTGGTTCTACAGGTGGGGTATTAAAGGGATACCATGACATGTTTCTATAGGTGGGGGTATTAAAGGGATACCATGACATGTTTCTACAGGTGGTGGTATTAAAGGGATACCATGTGGTTCTACAGATGGGGGTATGAAAAGGGATATGTGGTTCTACAGGTGGTGGTATTAAAGGGATACCATGTGATTCTACAGGTGGGGGTATTAAAGGGATACTCCCCATTTTAAGAAGCCTATCTGATTTGTCCTTCCAGTCAATCCAAACAGCACTTGCACTGGAATTTAGATGTTTGAGATATTTGGAAACAGAAAATGTTAGCCTTTGTTAGCAATGCTAGTGAAGTATCCCAAATAGGAGCATAAAGCATATGATTTTTCAGAGACATGCTTGATGCCCCCACTGATTTCCACTTCATAGTATTCATTATCGCAGACATCTTGGTCGCAGACAACAGATGATTGTAATCAAATAGCAGCTGATTATCATTAAATGACAACAGTGGTCAATGAGCTGTGGCATTGGGCTGTATTTATTGTATAGCAAAACATGTCATGAGAATACTATGAATAGCATTGCAAACAAATCTGTTTCCGATATCTCAAAAAAAGAAAACACTGATGCATGTGCTTTTTGGAAGGAGTGAAAGGACATCCCAGTTTGTGACAAATCAGACAGTCTTTCTGAAAATGTGGACTATCCCATTAACCACTACACCATCTCTGGACATGTGCTTTTTTTCTGCTGGTGTCATCGTACATTGTCAAATAGCACATTACTGCGTCATTGTACTCTGCTATATTTGCTAATGTTTTATCGCTATCAGTTAATGACGCCATTTGAGTGTTCAGTGTTTAGGTCTTACACACTGTCAATTAAGTTAAACTGTAACCAATCACTAATGATCTTCTGCTTCAGGATGCCCCGCCACAGTACCACAACAGCAGGCAGTCTCTGGTTGGCTATCCTTATGAGCATAGCACTGCTGTTAACCAGAGTACACTGGGACCTCAGGTAAACACCCCTATGTTAATTGACATTTATCAATTTTGAGATTTTTGAATTATTTATCTCAGGAGCTTATGCTGTCTGTGACCCATGCGGCACTGTATAATTATTATTTGATATTCCCAGTGTTGTTATATATCAATCAATCAATTTTATTTAAAGTGCAGAATCACCGTGCACCATGGTCCCAATACACTTTACAATTAAAGAGAAAAAAACAGAAAAAGAGAGCAAATAAAATAATAACAATTTAAATAAAACAACCACATTAAAAACATCAATGTTAAAGGGATGTTAAAAAGGTGATGGACGACTAAGTTCTAGGGTAGGCTATAATGAGGGTGAATAAAGGTAGTTCTAGGGTAGGCTATAATGAGGGTGAATAAAGGTAGTTCTAGGGTAGGCTATAATGAGGTGAATAAAGGTAGTTCTAGGGTAGGCTATAATGAGGGTGAATAAAGGTAGTTCTAGGGTAGGCTATAATGAGGGTGAATAAAGGTAGTTCTAGGGTAGGCTATAATGAGGGTGAATAAAGGTAGTTCTAGGGTAGGCTATAATGAGGGTGAATAAAGGTAGTTCTAGGGTAGGCTATAATGAGGTGAATAAAGGTAGTTCTAGGGTAGGCTATAATGAGGTGAATAAAGGTAGTTCTAGGGTAGGCTGTAATGAAGTGAATAAAGGTAGTTCTAGCGTAGGCTGTAATGAGGTGAATAAAGGTAGTTCTAGCGTAGGCTGTAATGAGGTGAATAAAGGTAGTTCTAGGGAAGGCTGTAATGAAGTGAATAAAGGTAGTTCTAGCGTAGGCTGTCATGAAGTGAATAAAGGTAATTCTAGGGTGGGCTGTAATGAGGTGAATAAAGGTACGTTTTCAGTCTTTATTCAAAGATTTAAACTGAACATGCTTCTTTAACATGTAATGGAAGGCCATTCAAGAGATAAGGGGCACGGTAAATGCTCTGAAGCCAACTGATGTTTTGTTAACTGAAGGAATGACCAGGAGACCAGCGAGAGAGTGAAGAGGGCATGCCGGTGTATACAGTATAATAAGTTCAGATAGGTAAGGTGGTGCAAGTCCATGCAAGGTCTTATAAGTTAAAAGAAGAACCTTAAAATCAACTCTGGCTTGCACTGGTAACCAGTGAAAAGAGGCCAGAATGGGTGTTATATGGTCAAATGTTCTAGTTTTTGCATTCTGAACAAGCTGAAGACTTGTAGCAGCCTAGTAGCACAACTAGGAAGACCAGAGAAAAGGACAATAACCAAGTCTGGAAGATACTGGACTACAGTTTCAGCATCCCACATTGATAGGTCGGATTTTGGCAATATCACTAAGATGGAAAAATGCTATCGGCACTATTTAAAAAGCATTAGAATAGCAGGTTGAATAACTGGATAATATCGAACTTGAACAAACAAGTATGCAAGTATGCCACAGAGTCTCATTTCCACAGCTGATTTGAAGCATGTTGTTTGAATGTGACAGCATCCCAGGAGGTCCAGGGCTTTGAATGCTGGCCTATAAAAAATGATGTACAAATATTTACTGAGGGAAGTGCTGTGTTGATATTTTCAAACAACCATATCACAAGTCACCATGGACAAGAATCTAGGATTGCATTTAAGATAACAAATCTGCATCCTATGTCATTGCTGAGCCTTTGTGATAAGTGTGCGTGTGTGACATCTAGCTTCCTGGAAGGCTGTTCATCATCGGAAAGCCCAACAACTACCACCTGGACGGGCCTCTGCCGCGGCTGCCATCCTACGAGAGCGTCCGTAAGAAGGACAGACAGAGACAGATCCACTCTATGATCGCCCAACGCTTTGGCCTCAGCAGCTCAGCCGTTAGTTCTGAGGTGAGCCAATGGTGCGCTGTGTCACATAGCCAGTTGGACATTTTTCTCTCCATGTCGAAACCGGGTGCCACAAAAGTAAGAGAGACCATGTAAATTGTAGATACACAAATCTAAAATACAAAATAAAAATGCCTTAATGAAATTAAACAGTAGAACTGTTTAGCTCAAATAGTGATGTTACATTATTGTGGAACAGTGTTCTTACCCAGGAAACTTCAATACTGACAATCAAAGAATGGAAGAGACAGAGCACTCTTTTCTGCAGAGGCATCAGTTTATTGGGACCACAACTAGGCTGCCGGTTTGACTGCCTGAACACCTTCAGAGCCTACCTAGCCCACTCTGATACGAGTCCAAGTTGAATACCTGGTCCTTTGCATTACAAGCTGGCTGAAGCACACTAGGGATACTCTTTTCATCCCGATGTTACATTGTTTCCTTTTTGCTGTCCCCTACAGCCTCCACCAACATATGAAGAGACCCTTCGCCAGTCTATTGACATTTCTCCTTTGGACTTGCCGACTTCTCTGAACTCATACCTGTCGACCCAAACCCTCCTCCGTCAAGACACCAACCTCAATCAACGATCCACTGAGCCACAGGGGCCTGCTTTATCCCGTGGCCCGGTGGAGAGCACCATCCAAGGACCCCTGTCTGTGTAACTGACTGTCTGTCCCAGACGACAGACAAAGCTGTTGCCAAACCAGAAACTGGAGATGAAAGCGAGTTAGAGCCGAGCCAATGATGTCATTAAGGGCAAGAAAAGAGTTCCGGGAATGACTCCTTTTGAGAGAGAGAGCTGTTGAAAGATGTGTGAGACTCTGCTTTGAGGCATTCTTATGATAATGACTCTAATTACGTCAAGTGTTGTATCTCAGATGGATCATAATGACCAGGACCATCTCAGCCCGTCTGGACTCCAAAACAACAGTTCTCGCATAATGGTGGAATGTTGGTGCAGAGGGGGACATTCTAAATAATACTTAAGTGTGGAAGACAATGTTGATGTCCATACTTTGCACAGCTGTTAACGTTCTAAAACTCTAGACAGGCCAAAAAAGACCTTGTTGAAGGTGTTAATCAAAAATCAAGAGTCTGTTAAGCAAAGAACAAAATGTTGTGAACAGCTATTGGCAGACATGAGCTTAAAAAGTAACTACGTTTTGGCTCAATGCATCATTAATCATCACTAATCCTACAAAGAGAGAGAGAGAGAGAGAGAATGATGACAATGGATTACTCTTTAACCGTGGTCAAACACTAACTTCATGGAGTAGAAACTCACGTCAATCCAGAAAGTATCTCTACTAAACTATGACTAGATTGTCCATTCTTTTTTGCCTTCTACACAAGAGCTGCTCAGGTTGAAGACACATAGTACTGTATACTGCACTGGCCCAGATTTAGAGTGAATCATGAGAACTGCACACAGTAGCTAGTAGCTATTCGGAAACTTCACGCCCCCTTTGTTTTTCAAGAAAAGCAAACAATGACTAAACACAGACACTTAAGTGTGGCATCGTAACTAGTTATAGTACTTCACACTAGCCTACTTTCTCTCTGTGTATCAAAATGTTTATACCCTTTAACTAATATAAAAATGACGACCATTATACTTTTATATTTCTTTGGTCCAGAGAGGGAGTTGTGAAGTTAAGGGTGAAGTGACCTGAACTGGACCCAGCGGGGATCTGCTCCATTGCTCTCCTTCCCTCCTCTCACGCCAAACACCTTAACACCAACTGCGTGCACATAATGGTGCATAATACACATCTGAATTCCTCACATTTATCATTTGTTCCTCCTCATGACAGTGTTCCAACTCCCATGTGAAGAGTACCAGGCACTGTCCACACTCCCCTTGCATACCACATGCCACTGAAATACCATGGATCCTGTTCACATCTCTTCACATTCCTCTTGAAAACATCTCCGATGAAAAAGGCCTGTTGACAAAACACCTCTCAGCTATGAGCCTGTACGATTCAAAATAACTTCTTATGGAGAAGGATGCCTTTGGCATACCACAAAAACCAGAAGCAAACAAGCAAGGCTGCTAATCAAGTAAACTTTTTCTCAGGATCATTATTCAAATTGAGCAATGTGACAGCCTAGTTCCTTGGGGGGGGGGTCATAGTGATGACTTTGTTCCAACATTCATATCAGTGCCAGTTCACTTTCAATCAATTCAATATATATCTATTTTTTCTTAACTAAAATATTAAGTAGTTTGGCATATCAAGTTCTTATGTCTTACAGCAAAAGTATTGAGAATGAAAGCTCTTTCCTCAGTAGGCCTATGTCAATTGCAGTTTAAAAGTATTTTAAATTGATGGAGTGAAATCACCCCAACCCTGATTGTTCCCATGGTAACTAGCCAACTAACAGTAAAGCACACGTTTGTCATGAGACACCCGGTGGTTGGTTAAAGAATTGCAGATGTGAAAACATGATCCTACCTTATTTCCTCTGTAACTATCGACCATTATAACTTAATATTTTAAATTAATAAATACATTGAACTGGACTTGTTTCATAGTTTGAGGTGGCGCACAAAGTCATAAAGTCATTATATTTATAAAACTTTATTTGTGTGACAGCTGTTCAAAAACAGCACAATAAGTCAGTCATAACCTGATGAATACAGAATATAATTTGACACCAACATAATTACAGTTTTCTGGACATGGGCTATGGCTCCTCATCATTAATACAAAGGAAAAGCATAGGATTCCTTGCTATTGGGAGTGCATGGCTGGCTAGCTGTACAAAGCCACTCAGAGCAGTAGTGTTCATCATAATGACATCATAATGACTGAGAAAATGTCAGCTGTTCAGGGTTCTCACTGATTGGCCAAGTCAAAAAGCTATATATATACATATATATATATATATATATATATATATATATATATATTCATTTCTAGGTTAGGTTAGGGTTAGGTGTGAGTTCTCCAGTGCGGTTAAGGTAAGGGTAAGAACAACTTTTTAGGTCAAAATTAAGATGGGTTCCTGGATTTGCAGCTTCGCCAACAAGTGAGGACCCTTGTTCTGTGATCCATCAACCACCCTTCCTTCCTGGGCCTGATGATGATATCAGTACACTGACAGAAGTCCAGGCAATCGAACCATTCCAGAGTCCACTGAACCAGAACCTCTCCCGACTCCAACCACGACAGAGGTCCACGGGGAAGAACAGGACTAAGCTCCTGTCCTATCAGAGTCCAGTCAGCCTTAGACCATGTCCACCAGTCTGAATTTGCCTTCGTTTTTGGTGGGCAGGACGTTGATGAAAGTCTTGTAGAGCACAGCTCCTTGGGGCAGCTTGTGGATCAACTTATTGACCTCTGGACTGCGCGGCCCTGGGAGGTAGACCTCCTTGGTGTACCTGACCACGCCGTCCTCCAGCGCATACAGCGTGTTGTTGCTTCCCATCCCCACCTGCAGGACAATTGGGTGAGGGAACAAAGGATGAGGAGAGGAGAGTCGGGATGAGTTGAGGAGCGATGAAGGGAGCGAGGAACAGAGACAAGTAAAATGGAGAGAAACTAGCCAGTAAAAAAATTTGAATTTTATTATTTCAAAAATCTTCATATTTATGCTGAAAGCTTCACACTTACATGTGCTCCTGGATGATACCTCATAATTCGCTGTGTTGCAAGGATGTTACCAGCATGAACAAAGTGGCCTGTAAATACATTTAAAAGAATTGTTAGCCAATAGAGTTCCAAGGAAAAGTATGTCCTCAAGGGGAACACTGTCATAAACATGGCTCATTGGCATTTCATTATAAACACCTGCCATTCCTTTACTTAGACCTGCTGTTTGATGACAGATAGGGGTGTCCCAATACCACTTTTTCTTCAGACCAAGTACAAGTACTTACATTTGGGTACTTGCTGATACAGAGTACCGATATGGGTTACCGACATACTTAATAATGTAAAAGTTAAATAGTAAAAAGTTTTACGTTGGTCATAATGACAACTTCCTCACATGCTCAGCAAACACACACACAGCTGCCCACATGGAGCAGCCCCTCCTCCTTCTCACTCAGTGCTGCTCTCTCCACTCGGCTCATCCGCTCCACTTATAGTTTCTCAAAGTGAGTCATGTTACTCTTTTATGTTCTAAGACGTTATTTGCTCAAATGGCCTTCCATACTCTTTGGCCTTGTAGTCACATTGTTAGCTTACTAAAGTGCGGATTGCAGTTTGATTGACAAAGAAAACAACAGGAAACACCTCGCATTTGAGGCGAATTAACAAGGAATGGCAAAGGATTCCAGCAGGCCCATACTGTATACAAGTGATGCAACAGAACTGTGCCAAGGTAGGGTTCTAGCACAACAAATTTAGCAAAGCACCTAACGTTAAAGGACTGACACGCCGACCTCTATAAGTTCAAGATTTTCGAGAGGTTGTTGACAGGTCTGCACATCTCTTGTAAAGCCTCTTGACAATTTAGCAGAGCATGCTGACACACTGACATCGCTCCTCTTCCGCCCACCTGCCCAACTGACGAGAGGTTAACGTCACGTTGGTGTAAAGTGGTATCAGGTGCGGTTGTATCGGGGTACTTTAACGCATACGAGTACAAGTACATGAGCACAGTATCGGACCCGATATCGGGACATCCCTAATAACAGACGCCTGTTGCCAAGATGGTTGCACATTGATAACATTAAATATGCAAGCAGCCCTCTTCACTGATGTGTCCTGGCATAGCAACAACTTGCTGATCAACTTGGGATTGTTGTCTATACTTTTTGCTAAACATTTGTATGAGTGTGTTCACTTTCATGATAAGGTATGTTATACAGATATGAATTAGTACCAACTTCTAGTCGTGTGCATTTTATATCATTAGTGCTGACAAAAATCTTTACAGATATGAACAGTAAACTTATTACAGATATGAACAGTAAACTGATAGTCATTTGTATTTGACCTGTCACTAGTGCCAACAAGAACCTCTGCAATGACTACAAGTTCAGTTGACATTAATACTACCATGGCCTATTCCATTTCCTGGGATCATTCGTGTTCCGTTTTGAAGGCCATTTCACCATCAAAGCTGTTCTTCCAACACCAGGATGATTTTCCCTACATAAAACAGCTACTCTCAGAAAAACACATCACAGAACATTCTGTTAGAATCTCCAGGCAAATATGAAATGACAGGGACAGTCAGGTTCAGTTTGAATTTGTATGTGTGTGTGTGTGTGGGGGGGGCTGCTTGATTAACAGTGCCTTTTGCATTACCCAGATCAGTAACAAGCAGTGCATTAGCAGGACAAATGCGCCAGACAGAGACATAGCTACATGTGAATGTGTATCGCTGTCATGGTGTGAAGCAGGGTGTTGCTGGAAAAGAGCATACATGCTCAGCAACTCTTCCCTGGGTAAATCACGGTTTAGTACATTCATCTGAGCACTGTCTAGCCTACATGTGGACTGTATCTCTGGAAAAGGATTAGTGCAAAACAAGGTTAGGAAATATAACCACATCACTTATGCTATAAAATCAAACGTAGTTACATTAGTAATGTCATTACCGTCCTGTTTCTTGAAACCATATCTGCGACCTGGACTCTTTCCCCCGAGGTTCTTGGTGCTACCACCAGCCTTCTTGGACGCAAACCTCACCAAGTCGACAACAGAAGACTGGCAAGGGATCGAGACACCTGAAACCATCAGCATTGGAGGATATTGTTGTCAGTTCAACATCTCTGTCTTGGGCTCAGCTCCCTGGAGCCATGTCCTACTAGCAGCTACAATGTGGAAAACATTCAGCTAACGTTAACGTGCAACCGTTAGCTTATAAGACGTCCGTGAATGTTAAATATAATATCTACACAATACATTAATTAATATATAATGTAATATTAATCGTTTATCGTTTTATAAATAAGTTTGCACAGGTCTATGCAAAAGTATTACAATAAATTTGATCATGTATACCTGCTCTAGATTTCAAAATCAAGGACGCGAGCGCCGCCATTTTGCATCATGTGACAAGTGCGTCACCGTGACGTTTGTGTGTCACATCGAAATATCTCCTCCTCTCTGTGAACCCGGGGAATCCGAAAAGTGTTCGGTCTTCAGCAACCTAAATGAAACGGAGTACAGACACCAACGACGTTGTGTTTGTCGTGACAAAACATTAATGTTGCAACATTACTGATCGTGTAAGTACTTTTGGCTAAAAGACACGTGAAACTTTTTGATCCGACAACTTTTGCTTGCGTATTTTCAATTCAAGTGTGTTTGACACAAGTCTGTTAACGTTAGCTATCTGTGTTGGCTAACGTTACTGACCATAGCTAACGTTTAGTGTCCCTCGCTACGATAGTTTTTGTCACTAGCGTGATGCAGTTAATGCCGGGGAGGGGGTTTTGTTTACATTTGCAGAGCTTGCAATTAGTTAGTTTACAACACACACGTCAATCTCTCAGTTTCAAATCAATCTCCTAAAACTGCATAGTGCATAACCTCACCCGTTCAATTTTTAAGCTTTTATTTTCCACAGCTTGATTGGTGTTGTTGCCCTTCGATTGTTGTTGCATTGTTTTACTGTCAGTATCTCCTAACATAAACTATCATCTTTAGGCCTAGATATAACTTCACTTGGACCTGAAATAGGATGGGCAGCTACAGTGACTCCACCAGTGACCTAGATGAAGACTTTCCTGTGTATGACTTCCTCCAGCGTGATCCCTGCAACAGCCACGCCTCCAAATACCAGACAGAGAAGCCAGATCTTGTGGTCCTGGATAGCTCTGATACAGAGGTGGCTTCCTCCTTCTCTCCTGCTTCAGCTGTGAAGGGACGGGCTGAGGGCGATATGGATGCTTGTGTAGGAGTGGCTGACGTCATGATGATTAGCAGTGAATCTGAGGCGGAAGATGCTCCTTATGTCCCCCTGGCACTGAGACTTAAACAGAGACAAGAAAGTGTCACTACGTCGTCCCCCACTGTCACTGATGACAAAGATGTCCAGAGGCACCCCTCATCTGATCCATCCAGCCGAGGATTCTCAGCACCGTACGGTTTCTCCGAGTCGGAGCCCCTGCTTAGCTCCTGTCGGACCCAGCGGAGGATGGAGGAACGAGGGACTACGGGTAATCCAGAGGACACAGCTCTCCCTCTGCTAAGGCCGCCAGCGAAGCCTTCCTCCTGGGCGGGGAGCACAGACACATCCCCTGCCAAGCGGAAGCCTGCCAAGCGGACAGCAGAGGAGATCCAGGCCTCCAGGGAGGAGGCCCTGAGGAGGAGGGAAGCCAAGGAGAGACATCAGGGGGACAAGGAGGCGCACAGGCTGGAACAGGAAAGGCAGAAAGCGGAGAGGAAAGCCCTGGCAGAGGCAGCCAAAGCCCTGAGGCCGGATGAGTGCATCAGACATATGGTGGTGGTGGTGGACCCAGGTAGGGAAGAGAGAGGGAAAGCATGTGAAGCAAGCCAAGTGCACTAGTTCAGTCTTGGTGAATGTGCAGATGGATAAAGACTGGTTATCTGTGGGAATTGTTTGACTTAAAATGTTTGCAACCCTTCAACGTGTTCTCATTGTGGTAAGCTAATTTATGGGTTTGTCTTGAGGCATGATTGGCTGTGAGGTATACCGAATATTAAGGTATACTGTCATGGATCCACGCAAAATGATTTTGATAGTAGATTTTTACTATACGGTTGTCAGCATTTTATAGATATTGTAAGATTATACATGTATTCAGTTTTTTAAGTTAACCTGAAAATTGTACCTTGCAGCAGTATTATAAAGATTTTGGAGTAAAAATCATCAAAATATATACCATTTTGAATGAAAAAGCACAATGACAATTGTATTACCAAAAAAAGAAACGAGCAGAGATTCTGTACACGCACCTGTGTTCAGTTCCACTGATTTCAATTCACTCCCAATTAATTTGAAGTTATCATCAGTGTTTTGGCCAGTTAACATTAGCTAACGATATGCTGGCTTTAGCTAAATATATGCTAGCGCAACACAGACACTGGTTATTGATTAAATGTTACTTAAATTATACCACATCGTAATAACATTACCTATCGTTAAAGTTTGTTTGGCAGCCAGTAAAAGACATGGATGTGTGTAAATGAATGCCAGAGAGTGGGATGTGTGGCATTTAGCCTGTTAGGCAAAAAGCCATCTCGCAGCCAAAGACGCCCTCTAGAGGCCATCTCACTTCCAAGCTCAACTTCCTGGGATACACTCGCAGGTTACAGAATATGATGGATGATACACTCTCTAGAGGCCATCTCATGAGGCCTTGATGGCTGAGTGACTGATTCCCTGACCTGAAAACACCACTTGATGCCCTCAGCTGCCCCGTGGGAAAAAAAGAAGTCAAATCACACAGTAATTTGCACTGGAAAAACCAAACACAGTCAAGTATCGTTATACTGGCAAAAATAAGAAAAATATTGTGATATGATATTTTGACCATACCACCCAGTCCTAATTGGACTATTGCTCACCATTCTATCTGTCTGTTTGTTTGTTTTGTAGCTCTGTTGCAGTTGGAAGGTGGGGGCACTCTGTTGACATCGGTACAGGATCTGGGCTGTAACTGCGCCATCGAGAAACAGCCCCTCCCCCGCACTGTCAGCTGGGTCAGGAGATCTCCCTGCTCACAGGTGATAACACACACACACACACACACACACACACACACACATCCCTCTTATCTCGCCTCATGCTTAACAAAACCAAGTCATGTGTGTGTTGTCGCACATTTGATCCTAACCGTTCTCTCTAATGTCTCCTTTTCTCTCTCCATGCGTATGTCTCAGCCAGGCGACGTGGTGTGTGTTCCTGAGGACCACGTCGTGATGCAGATGACAGTTGAAGACTTCATCACTCTGATCCACAGCTACACTCAGGTTGGAGGGGCAGCGACCGGTTGTCATGGTTTCATGCACAATTTACTACCAAGGAAATAAAACACTGACCTTGTTGCTTTGTGCGATATTGGTTTCAGTGTACCGGAAGGCCTTTCCCAGAACGAGGCTCTGTATGGGTATGGTAATGAAAGAGAGAGGGAGAGGCCCAGTGGAAATCGAATGGAACACGTATCTGAACCAACACAGTGGTTCCCAAATTGGGGTCTGGGGATCCCCGGTGGTCTTTGAAGGGGTTCCAGGGGGTCCCCAGCAAAACAACAAATACTATAATTATTTCAGTCTCTAAACATTATGATAATTCTTATATTGCACAGTTTCCCCACAGGGATTGATTACATTCTTATCACAATAATAGAATGTATTAACGACATAGGGTTGATCATAGATTTCGCTCTCATTACTATTATCTCCCCTGCTACAGTATAGACAGTTGTACTGTTCTTTGCTAAATCATATTTAACAACCAAAAGCTTCTCTGATGGTGATCCTATCCAAAGGGGGGTCTGTTGGGGTCCTTGAGTTGACAAAGTTTAGAAACCCCACTAGGAATCGAATGTGTAGTTGGTTTCTTCAGCAGAATTTACAGCCGTTTCGAAACCCGGTCAAACTCCTGTCTTCTTCACTCTGTGTATCTAACTTAGGAGCAGAGAGGAGGAGGGGCACACTGCAGCCCTACTCTGACCTCCTGGGTCCAGGACCTGCAGGCTCAAAGCCCAGACAAGCTCCTCAGCTTGGTGGTCATTGACCTGGAGAAGTACTTCAGGTGAGGAGATGCACCACCATATACATTAGGACACAGGGCTGGGCAATATAAATATGTGTTATTTTTATTTAAAGGTCCCATATTATGAAAAACTCAACTTTTCAGTGCTTGTGCACATACTGTACATTTGGGTCTCTGATGGCCCTACTAATACACAAACTGTGAAATAAGATGACCCAGTCAGATTTTTCTGGGCTGCCTAGGTCAGAAAACATGTGATTCATCAAGCCATTCAGATTTGCCTCCATTTGAAATCCTAGTCCTTGACTCGTACAGTATGTGTGTGTGAAAAACACGTGTACAAAATAGCGGCGTGCTCGTAAACGTTCTCGTTTTCTACCAAACGGTTCACTAAAAATGTTTCTGACAACATTTTAGGCAAGAAATAGGGTATGCAATTGCTGGATCTTCACTCATATTTGATCTGCAACACCTAGTTTGACAGTTTGATCTGAATTTCGAGAGCCAGGCATGCACCGCAGTTCCGGAGTGCGCATTCACAACATAGTGGCTTGCTCATAAACTTTCTCTTTTTCCACCTAAATGGTTCACTAAAATATCTTTCTGACAACATTTAAGGCGAGAAATAGGATATGCAATTGCTGGATCTTAATTAATATTTGATCTGCAATGCCTAGTTTGACAGTTTGATCCTTTGATCTGAATTTCGCTTAGCCACATTAGGACATAGAGTCAGAGATGCTTCGGATATTTAAAAGATCTTGAGGAGCGCCTCATTAGTTTAGTCGAACTACATGGAATACGATTCAAGTGCCTGTTAAGTTAAATTAAACTGAGGCTTCTCTTATTTTTGACAACATGGTCGATATGGCTTTTGCCGAAGTCTGTGAGGTTGTGTGGAAGGTAGATTGGGAGATCTAATGTGAAAAGTGTACTCTTATATTGTTCTCTTGTGTTAGGTAGATTGGGAGATCGAATGTGACAATGGTTAGGCTGTGTGGAAAATAGGTCATCTACCAAGGGAAACTGCTCTAGTGTCCCCGCTAAAACAAAATAAATAATGAAAATAATGAGTGAGCCTTGTGTTGTCCCCAGATCCCACAAGTCCCAGACCCAGAGGAAGTTCCGAGGGGCGGTCCTGGGAGAGGAGCGGGGTTCGGGGGGTGGAGCGGTCAAGAGGAGGAGGAAGAAAGACGGGGCAGACGGGGCAGACGAGCTGCCCGAGGTGTCCCGGGTGGAAGTAGAGGAGGTGGGTTGTTTGGTGGGGATGACTGGGTCAGTTCTGCTCAGGTGTGCTGCTGAGCCGCTTGACATGGAATGCCAGGGGCAGAGAAAACCGTTTGGATGGAGAAGGAGAACCTGTCAGCCACTTGGCAGCAAGCATGTAATATTCAGCTGTCCAAACAAACAATGTTGGCCAACAGGGCAAAAGATGTGGTAGCTTTCCAGGTTGGTAATCAATAGAGCCTGATCGATATGGGATTTTTAAGACTGATACCGATACTGATTTTAGAGGGGAAATATTCACAGATTACTGATATGGCTGCCGATATAGTGAATTTTTGAGCTGGAATGAAAATAGACCTTTTCTATGAGGGTTGTGCACCGATTTTGCACCGCTATGACTATGCAAAGGTACTGAGAAGGCTGCGCTCTTAAACAAATAACTTAAATAAAGAATATTTAACATTATTATATTATTATAATATTAACATTATTAACATTGTCAACCAATTTTAGAGATGAATCTGGTGTATGCGCCGACTGTGAGGGCTATTAAATGGTGGTCAGACTCCACCCATCCGGTCAGCCACAGGCGTACGCCGGTGTGCTAACGGTGGCGCCCCGTAGTCAATGTTGATCATGGGAAATAAACACATGCTGTATCTCTGTGCTCCGTGACTGGCTAATCTAATAGAGAAGATTGAAGAACCCCAGGATTACGCGGTTTCATCACAGGGAGTCAGATCTGCGGGTATGATGACACACGGCCCCCGAGAATGAGAGTGCACTTGTGCAGTCTCTCATAGCTGATACAATACACACTCTTATCCCTGGTTCTGGTTGCCCATGGCAACACCATCCTCACCTTGATTTTCCTTCTAGCATTCCTTCAGGAAGTACACATGTATTCATATGCATGTTCACTCGTAGTCGTATGAATTGAAACAAGGAAACTCCTCGTGAGTTTTCTGAGAGTTTGCATTGTTTCTCAGTCAGGTGTCTCTGTCCTCCAATATCCCATCAGGCTGTGGTGAATCTCCAGCTCCACACTGGAGTCGCTGTCCGCTTCCTGTCCACGTGGAAGGACTTCTCCGATCACATCGTTATGACAACCAAAGCAGTGGCAGAGGCCCCATTCAAGTGAGCATGAGTCCCCCCCCCCCACACACACACACAAACACACTCAACTTGAATCTGTGCATTTCCTTTGTGCAACAAGTGCCATCAGACTCTGCAGGGCCCGCCCCCTCTCTGGATCTAGAATTAGCAATCATTTTACAGCCACAATCATTTTACCATGAAACATACAAACCCACTGGCACCCGACATCTAAAACAGTAACATAGATTTAGGTGTTGGCTTGTTGAAGAAATGGTGATGAACAGTTACAATTAAAATGAGACTGAAACTCTTTAACAACCAATCATCACAATTTTGATTTCATATCAAACCCTATCTGCAACTGCTTTAATGATCTCAGAGAACTGTGGCTTTTTATGTTGCACCGTAAAATTATTATGTTGAATCTTAATTTTCCACAGTGGCTACGGCCATGGAGAAAATAATTCTGGAGCCAGTGGGGCTGGTACGGCAGAGTTCCATTTCTCACAATATTCATCTCGCAATATTCAGCATCCACGCTATCTCTCATTTATGTGTTTTTATTCATCTCTTTTAATTTCATTGTGAAGCACCTAAGACCGCCAATGTCATGAACTCACTCATTCAGTCACTCATTCAGTCCGGCGGTCGGTCAGTAACTCACTCACGGTTAGTCACTCTGCCCCTAGTGGTGGCTCAAGGGCATGACACCGTGCTTTGCGTCAATGACACTTTGTGTCCTTGTTTAATTTGTTTGTGTCTCAGGCGAGAAAGGGAGAAGACGGGCTTTTCTTTCTACCTGGAGAGTGACTGGGCCGGTGGGCAGCGGGTGGACAAGGCTGGGAAGGGACTGCTGCAGGTGTGGAAGAGACAGATCCAGCAGCTCAACAGAGTCAGTCCAGACATGGCCTCAGCTATTCTGTCTGCCTACCCCTCCCCACAGCTCCTCATCCAGGTATACTCACTGTAAAGACCTACTCACTGTATGGCTGCCTCCCCATAGTACATTAATCCGTAGGTATAGTCTGGTGGCCCTTTCAGATACAACGTGACAAGGGCACTGATGCTCTGAATCCCATTATGTCCAATGGCTTGTGGCGCGCACTGCTCGGCGATTTCTACAAACACATTTCAAACCAAATGCACAATCCCAGGTATGTTTAAACAATGCAATGTAGATTCTTTTATTATCTATCGTTGTACTCTTCTCCTGAAAACCCCCGCCCAGTTTGCCCTCTCCTCCGTGACATCTAGTTAGATGTGAACCCAGCGGTGAGCGCAGCTCGGATTGCGTCCCATCTGAAACCCACTGTTGGTCAAATAAGAATTTGTTCATCAAATTAGTTGGCGTCTGTCGCATCTGTGACATAAGGGAGTCGCCAACAGCGTGAGACACAAACCAGCAGCAAAAGACCAAAGTAGCCCGAAGAGTTTATGAGCTCATTAGCATATTATGTTATACAGGTTAGGAATGTAACACATTATACAGACATTTCCTGTGCGCAAAGAAACTACCGCGTCTTGTTCGTTTTAGACGTATATCTGGTGTTGCGAGGAGGATTGCCAAGCTGGTCGCGTCGCACCGAACCATTCGAGGCTGTAGCAGCAAAAGAGTGTTTGAAGCATCGCTGGTTGCAATTTGTTGCAAATTGCTGAAAAGGCTATCCATTGTAGCTTTAAACTAAAACACATTCTCGGTGATAACAATAAACCTATTACTCATCTTGATTCGTATTTTGTTGAGTGGATACGGTTTAGGAGTGAACAATTCAAGAAGTTGGATACAAGGAAAAAACATTGAGGCCTAAATGGATTCAGTGTAAAGACACAATGAGACATACCTTCATTCTCGCTAGCATATTGTAATCAGTCTTCTCTGAATGCTGAATGATTCCCTGCCCAGTGGCTACACTGAAACATTGTTTTCAAGTTTCAATGAGAGTCTGCCTGGCAGGCATTAATATTCTCTGTTATGTTTGTAGGCTTACGGTCGGTGCAAGACAGACTCTGAGAAGATCTCCATGCTGTCTGAGCTTCTGATTCGTCGAGGTGAGGGCGTGACCTCCACGACACGCCGGGTTGGGCCAGAGCTCTCCAAGCGCCTCTTCCTAATGATGACCTCATCTGACCCCCAGCAGGCCCTTGACTCCACGGCATGACCTCAGATGATGTTGCTTATTTGAACTTTGACCTGTAGAGCGGAATCTGTTCGATGTTCTAAATTTCATTCAAGTTTGTCTTGACAGCCTTTAACTTGATGCCACTTGGTTGCTGTGGTATCAATCTTTTTTGTAATATAGCCTACAGATTTTTTTATTAAAGACTTTTATACAGTTATGCCTTTTTCTTGGGGGGGCCGGGGAGGGGGTTGTTCATCAGTAATTCTCAGTTTCAGCCGGAGCCCAACGGGGCCCGAAAAAGCCCGTCGGGTCAGGCTTGGGCCGACAATTTATGCTAATTGGTCGGGTCGGGTCGGGCTCGGGCTGAAACTGAGAATTTTGGGGACCCAATCGAATGGAAATGCGGTCAGATTTTAACTGCACATGTGTTATACCCCAATTTTCACAGGATATGACAGCGGTGACATCTTCTCCATTTAGCCTCGTTGGTTGCAGCTAATTGGTCGGGTCGGGTAGGGCTTGGGCTTCAACTTGGTCGGGTAGGGCTCAGGTTTGAATTTTCAGGCCCGTTGAGAACTCTTATTGACCTTAGGAAATACCATTAACCTTAGGAAATACCATTAACCTTAGGTAATACCATTAACCTTGGGTAATACCATTAACCTTAGGTAATACCATTAACCTTGGGTAATACCATTAACCTTAGGAAATACCATTAACCTTAGGTAATACCATTAACCTTAGGAAATACCATTAACCTTAGGTAATACCATTAACCTTAGGAAATACCATTAACCTTAGGTAATACCATTAACCTTAGGTAATACCATTAACCTTAGGTAATACCATTAACCTTAGGTAATACCATTAACCTTAGGTAATACCATTAACCTTGGGTAATACCATTAACCTTGGGTAATACCATTAACCTTGGGAAATACAATGTTACGTATGTTGGCATACGGTTGCAAGTTTCTAAACACATTCCAAGTGTAATCGAAGAAGTCTGTTCTGGATCCCTATATCCCTGTTGTATAGCTATACAGGAAAAAACATTATCTTCTGTGTA
>OMKL01026022.1:1251-19346 GCA_900302295.1 Parasudis fraserbrunneri
AAATATATATATATATATATATATTTATATTTTTTTTTTTTTTTTTTTTTTTTTTTTTTTTTTTTTTTTTTTTTTTTTTTTTTTTTTTTTTTTTTTTTTTTTTTATTTTTTATTTTTTTTTTTTTTTTTTTTTTTTTTTTTTTTTTTTTTAGATTTCATCCGAAGTGCGCATGGAGTTGAGGAGTCGCGCGAAAAGACCTCCCCGTTCTCCTGTCTCGCGGAGCGCTCCCGGAATCAAGCCTCACTGCCAAGCTAGACCGATGTAGCGAATTCCTAGCAGCCAGCTACATCGATAGCCAACCTACTTTGACTTTGCACCGGGTCAATGTTCCCTGCGACAGAACAAAAGCTTATTCTGTTTGCGTACGACAGTCACCCCCGTTTCTTCAAGAAAACCCCCGCAAAACAGTCCCCTATCGTTCTTGCACGTCCGTGGTGTTTGTGAGACTTTTCTCTTCCCCCTCTCCCCCCTCCCCTGCCCCGCAAAGCTGAGTTTGGGCTTGAAAAGCGCTTTCGGCTTGTGATAATGGTGGCTCGAGCTGTTGCTAATGGGACTGGTGCAAGTTTCCCATATATTGTTTGTTCATCGGCAACATCCGACAAAAGTATGTTTTTGTGCCTCGATACTGTGCAATAGTCTACACTACAGGCGCAGCTTCCATTGTTGATTTTTTTTCACCTCGGTAGCGCTCGTGCGAGGTACAGCCGCTCCCCGTCTGCGGCAGTTTTGGGTGCACTTGCATTCACTCACGTCACCGTTCCCCGTACAGAAATTAGCTTTTCAAAACGTAGCCTACACCACCCGTTGTTATTTTCACCTGTTAGTTAGACTTAACATGATAATCATCAATGAAGGAGATGTGCAATGGTAGGTCACAGGCTGCCTTGCGTTACCTCCAGATCCTCCGTCTCATCTTGGTCTGTGGGACCGTGTGCGCTGTCCCCGTTGCTCAGATCGGAATGACTGGCTTCTTCCACCACATTCCGTCTAGTCGTAATATCATCCTTTTTCCTGCTTCGTCTCTGAACCTTGGCAGCGTTTCGATATGAAATAGAACCCTTGTAGTTAACTTTCAACACAGTTTGCTCTTGGATCAGTTTCTCGAGTTCTGCGCAGGTTCGATCTGGCTCGGACCCATGTCGTCTCCGGACCATTCGACAAATTCTTTCAAGGTCTGGTCTGGCTTTCCGTGACCGCAGTGAGTCAATAGTGTCCAAAATCCATTCACGGTACTTAGATTCAGACATTTTGCTGAGTGGGTTCGTTTGCTGTTCCCTTGTGCGACAACCTTGTACAGACAGTGCTTTCGTGAACCGCGGTCCGAGCCCGGCTGAGAAGCGGAAAACCTCGCTGTACGCCTGCGTTGCGTGTGCGCTTAAGGTGGACCGCCTGAGATACGCCAAAAAGTTTCACCACAAGAGGGATTTAAGGTGGTTGCGTTACTTCCACTTAGGCGCGTCAGCGCGCGCACCCGTCTTCAACACTACAAATGATGGAACAGAGGGAGGTGCATGCTAAATCAGGGAGTAAAGAAAAGCCCACAGGTGGACACATTGTAACCACTGGAACCAATAAAGTTAATACCAAGCAAGGATAGTATAGGAGAGGTGTAACATGATCCTTTATTTAATTTGACTTTGTCTGGTGTCACAAGATGTATAGCTTAGCCCACTCCTGCTGAAGACTTAAAAAACCCAGATATCACTCTGTTTGCAATAAAATTAGAAAGTAGATCTGGAATCAAATGCTGAAGGCTAGCTGGAGTTTGGTTCCCTACTGTGATAGGATGAACACAGTACTGCATCATTCCTTTGCGACCTCTCACTCAGCACCTGCATTGTCCTGGATAGCAGCATCTGCCAGTGCTTTTGATCCAGCAAACTGGCCTAAGTGTGCCAAACATTTGCTCCTCAAACTTTGAAACCTAATGTTGGTCTGATTCTAATAAGTCAGAGGTTTGTGAAGTGTACGCTTACAAATGACTCATAGAGGTTAGTCTTAACAAGTAAAACTTTATTGGAATGATACATTTTGCAAAATATTACTTTATGTATTTTTTTTTCTTAACATACTCATTGTGTTCTAAGGGTATCCGTCAAGTTCTCCAGAGGGTAAGATAGTTAAGACTGTCAAAGGCAGATATACAGTATTGTTTCCCAAAAGGTACATTAGACTACACAATCACTGTACCCAGGGTCAGGAGAGATTCATGTTGTTGGTGTGTTTTTTTTGTTTTGTTTTTTGAAAATACAATTAGAAAATATGAAAGCAACGTAACATCTTCTCCTGGATGTAAAAAGTGAAACGTTTTAATGAAGAGTATGGAAACTGAATGCAAACAGAAGGCATAACAGGAAATACAAACAAGTACTGAGCGGCTGATAGTGTTACTGACAGGAAATGAGTATTAAAAAAAATTAATTCAAGAGGTTGGGAAAAGGAAGCAAAAAAATTAAATAAATAAAAATACTATGGCCTCAGTGTCCTAAGTGGATCAAGGGGCTTTACCTTCCAAGCACCAACACTTCTCTCAGAACAAAATGAAGACCGCTGGCATTACATCTGTTCTCTGCAAAGCATTACATCATCATTTTTAAGTCCAAAATAATGCAAGCAATAGCAGTTATTTAAATATATCATTTGAGAAGGGTGGTGTGTGCTTAAATATTTGCAAGAGACAGTGGAGAAGGCTGGACACCTGTTGGTGGTACTCCATTGTCCATTTGTGAAGCTCTAACAAACCAAGGGATACACAGCAATGAGACTAGCAAAAAATATTTATGGGCTGTAAGATACAGAATGGTTTCAAATCCAAAGGTCTCAAGCATATCCCAGGTCCGGGATGTCTCTTGCTGTGAAGTTGTTCTATCAGATGCAAGAAAAACCAAGCTCCTCTGAGAAACATGAGTTCTAAAAAATACATGTCTTGTTTCAGAACAGCATTGAACCCAATGTTTTTCTGGAGCATCATCAATAGACTACTCAAGAAATTCCAAGGCATCCTGTATTTTTATCTCAATTACACCAATAGACTGCCAAAATAATTACTTCAGCCTTTTGCAATTGTTTAGACTGGAAAACATTCTTAAAAATAAGCCATATTACGAGAACCTAAACAAATAGATTAATGCACATATCAAACAATTCACAGAAACGCACTGAGTGGGGGATGCACAAAGTCTAGCACCTATAGGGCTTATGTGGGGGTCCATCCTTCATTAAACCAAGACAATGCATTGAGTCATCAAACCAGCCATTAGATTTGGGCTGCGATTGTCTTGCATAAAAAAAAAGAAACCAAAAAAACGTTGCAAAGGGAAAATCACAGACCAACTTGAATCCCCACCCCCCTTAGATCAGATTGTTGTAAATAAAGCTGGAGAAAAAAACAAACATTCCAATCTCCACAATCCCAACAGTTTACATGGACTGCAAGTCTGTTTGAAGGCATTAATGTAAGGGCATATACAAGAGAAAAAAAATGAAGGTGAGTAGACCTAGTGAACAGACAGTTATCAAGCCGTCTCCCTACAACTTAACACTGAACAAAGACCCTACCACCTCATGATTTCTGACAGATAAAACTGGGTCTTGTTCCATCTCTGAAATAGGGCAGCTGAGGGTCCATTTCAACAATCACCACATTATCCACAATCTCAGGTACCTCAACACAAATAAAGCTCAATGCTCTTTCATTTCTTCTCTTTAAAAATGATATTGTACAAAAATAACATGCACAATTTGTTGAAACATTTTGCTACTTTTTTTTTTTTTTTGCGTATTAAAATCCACCACCTTCATAGTTACATACAGAAAACTTTGCAATGTCCTCACTTTGCAAATTTGGCAGAATTCATACTTGTTTATTTATGAAATCTTCATTTAAATTTCACAGCTATGAGACAATGTTGAAAAAGATGGATATTTAATGTTCTTTATCATATATATCAATATACATGTATAAATGTACTATGAATTAAATAAACAATAGTCAGGAGTGTGTGATCAAAATGTTAGTCGCTGCCAAATCACTGCCAAACCCACCCTTGAGCACTAAATGACACACAAGCACAGAAATTGACATGAAAGGACAAAATGATCACCAAAAGGGTTTTTAAATGCTCTAGAAATTCAGCTAAGATAAAGACATACTTAATTTAATGCAGAGCTCATGTACACTATTTTTCACAGGTCCCGGGAAAAAAAAAAGAAAACGAAAAAAAAAAGAGTAAGACCTAGATGAAATTTAACATGATAAATCATTTTTACTCTGTTCAGAGAGGTCAGCACCGCCTCAAATGTAAGCAGTGAGAAGTAATCTACCCAATAATCATGCCACAACCAGCAGACAAAGGCGGGTGCAGAGTGTGTCAAGCTTTCAACCAAAAATGGGCACAAGGGCTAACGCCACCATAGCCAAAGCTCTGCACCAATGCTTTCCACATGGATTTGCAACCAGTTGGCATTATGATAGGCACGTCTGTTGGACTTGGTATTGCTTGGACAGATTCAGGGTGGAGAGATGAAAGGGGGATTAGGATGAAAAGATACGACAATCACTCTTTTGAAAAGCTAGTAGAGAGGTCCCACTCAGAAGGAGCTAGCAGATTCAGTACCTTAACAGAACATTGATGCCTTAACCTGCAAAGACTGAAAATGTGTCACTACACCTTCAGAAAGATACAAAATGTACTTAAGAGCAAGAACTGCCCTCTCTCCTTGAACCTCTGCCACAAACACAAGAGGGATGAAGTTAAAATAATAGGTAACAGGTGAGAAACAATCAGAAAAGGCAACACTGCTGGTTCTGTTGGTTCTTTCTTCACTTTGCCTCTCTCTTTTGGGGGGATTTTACATTGTTGTCGTCATTACAATTAAGCAAGTTAGCAGTCCACATGAACTCCTGCAATTTCTTTTCATTCAGCCCCCCCACCTCCTCCTTTCTAAATCCCTGTCTCTTTCTACTACTCCCGGTTGGGTTTAGAACTCAGCAAACTCCTTTCCACACTTCTCTGTGAAGGAGACTCGGATTTCTTCTTCCTCGTAGTCATCAAAGTTGCTTGTATCACCAGGGCCTTTGCACTTCGGAATAAAGGGAGCCTCCACCTGAAACACACAGAAAATGATCAACCTATGTATAAAAAAATATGATAGCCTTCACCAAAAACTCATTGTCAACACATGAATATGTGCTATCAGACACAATGCATTATGATGTGCAGTCCCTTCATGTGCTGAACCATGACTTGTCTCAACAGACTAAGGACACTGGCAATGGCCAACATTTGAATAATTTACCCAAAAGCCATCTCTCCTGTTACTTCTGGTGAAGTAGAATATGTCAAAACCATCTACAGTGGGACACTGCCTGTTTTTCTATGTGGAGGGTTTTTGCTGTGTGCTGTATGAAAGGAGGCTCTTACCTTCTGTTTTTCTATGTGGAGGGTTTTTGCTGTGTGCTGTATGAAGGGAGGCTCTTACCTTCCTCTGGTAGATGGCAATCCAGTCGGTGGTGGCGAACCACTTGTGGCCCTTGATATCATTCACTCCGTTCCTCAGGTTGCCAAAGCGCTTGGTCAAGTCCACCTGCAGCAGGTTTCTCAGTAGGTCCTTCAGGTCAGAGCTGAAGTGGGAGGGGAAGCGAACCTGCAAACACAGACAGACAAGAATTAGAGCGTTTGGCTTTGTAGTTGTGTGATCAATCGCGTAACATTAATGTTATTTCTATGGCCTAAGACACTCAAATCAATATTTGGGAACATGAACAGCTCTCTCTCAAAGCCAGAAACCAAAGAGCAATGGGCCTCATTCATTAAACTTATGTACAATCACAAAGTGTAGTTGCAAATGTTTCCACAAACACATTGGCATTCATAATTATTTTCTTTTGGTACTTTTTTGTTCTTTGGTACGGTCAAAATTCACGTTTGGAAATGTGTGAAGACATTATGCTGAGGTGGCTTCTTTTTAGAGTGCCTTATTCTTTCTGCTAATTACATTACAGTCGTACCAAATGTTATTAAAACAACAAGATGTTTTATCAGTGCATTTGTCAGTGCAAAAAAAAAAAAAAAATGCTACTGATTATAACCATGTTAATTAAGCTTTATGAACAACCTCATTAGATACAGCTTAATAGGTGTAGGCAATTCACTTGTGATTAATGATGATATATAATGATCCAATTGTGACATGGGGGCATGTTTATTGACCACGCAGATTTGTTGACTGACTGGGCACCTTCAGTCTAAATCAGATAGTGTCCTGCCCTACACATATGGCTATAATAAACTGCAACTGGTACAAGTGATATGCTTTTTGGATTCTAATTTTATGGCAAACAATTTTTTTTTTTTTACTAAATCCAAGGCGCATGTCTCTCCTGTCACAGTGAATTCTTCCCCTGTTTGTTTTCTCTGTTCCCGTCACTGATTATATGCTTCAGTTTCTTTCCAACTATAATGCTTCTACTCACTAATGTTTTTTCTTCTTGGGTCTTTTCGTCATGGTTTCTTTTATATTTGCCGTATTAGAGAAAACACACACCTGGATTAATGGAATACTTGCGACAGCTTGTGTATCCAAAACATAAGAACGGTAGCCTCACTCAAAACTCAGACGCAAAGAACATATATAAGGCTATGAAAACCACAGTTTCAATGGACAAAGCTGTCTTCATCATGGCATGTTTTATAGCCCAATGACTATCCAGCACCAGAGTCTGGAGTGGGCAGGTACCCCTCCTTTCCTCAAAGTCTGCAATGCATTCGCATCTACCTCTGCTAAGTGACATGAACTGGCAGTGCATCCTATGTTGGAACAATTAGCATTCATTCAACTGGTACACCTGGGACACACACAACACAGAGGGGCCGCACATGTTTCATGAATCCCACACTGTTTTTTTGTAGGCTCTTTTCTCAAGAGCAAAAGTAAGAGCAATTTAAGAAACGTTTTGTGTATGAGGCCTTTAAAATCAGGACCTGCTCCATAAACGATGACTGGGAGAATGATTTTGTGGACCCACAATTGTTAGTATTCATTTCCAAATCAGCTTTATTCCATTGTGTTCCATCAGTTCTGAACCAGAAAATGTAACCCATATTAAGAAAATCTCTCAAGAAAAGAATGAATTAATTCTTTATAGAGCAATTCCAGATTTTAAATATTGATGACATTACAGGCTCTAGTCTTAATTCACTGCCTTCTGGTTTTAAGAGAGTTCATGTTTAATGAGTGTAATTCTTTGACATTTTAGGATTTACACCGTAGGACACATGTGTCAAATACAGCCTGCCTTGCATTTTCAGCTGGCCCATAGACTGAATTCACAAATCAATTAATATTGGCCCGCCACCTCTCCTAGTCGCAATTCAACTGGCCTGTGATACAAATCAAATGCACCTTTGTCAATGCATAGATCTCGACTTTTCAAGCAAACCCATAGTTATCTGCAGCACCTGCATCATGTTTTTGTTTGAAAGGCTTAGGCTATAGTTGATAATTCAGCAACAAAAATCTACGAGAATAAGCAGAAATGATCCAAACGCCCATTTTAGCGGGAGATTTTAACTGAGCTTTAGGCTAGCATGCTTACGTAATCTGGCTCTCTGACAAACTACTAGATTATTCAATTATTCGTTTAGAACGACCATCAAATAGTCGACCATGGAAAATGGGGCAAATGCACATCCCTCTAGTACCTATGTCATTTCCTCCCTGTGCGTAAAATAACATTTCAGACTGCCAGATGCATACCAAGACTAGGCAAAACCCATTTTCCATAATATGTGTCCCTTAAGATTTTACTTTTAAAGCATGGTGGGGACTAGCCTCTAGTTAACTTTCTGATCTTTTAACCCCCTACAAGCCGATGCACAGCCTCAGATCCTTGAGTGGGGCCCTTTCAAAGTCAAGACTTTAAGAACAAAGGTGGACCTGAGGCTTGCAGAATCAGTATCGTCCTTTAAATAATTTCTCAAAGATATTATAGACTTGCTTTTATGTGATTGAAATGAATTGATTTTTTAGTCTGCCAAGGAGGATTTCACCCCTGTTTGTCTGTCTGTCTGATATGACATTTGCTGTACATGTTCTTGACACGTAGAGCAAGAACTCTCTTGATTTTGGTGACCCCATGACCATTCCTCTAGCTATCAGCTAGATAGGTGTCATGATATGTGAACGGGCCCCAGAGTGTAGTAATACACTGGTGTTCTTCCAGAAACAACATAGTTCCAAGATATAGGTCGCCTGAGAAAAAAATCAAGCATTGAAAATACATGAAAGTTGTTGTATTCTTGTTAACGGTCCCCGTGTGCCGCCTGTCTGTAGCGGCCCGGCTACCTCGGAACACAGCCAGAACTCCAACCACAGGACTCGGTAAGTCAGCTAATGAACATGCACTGTTTATTCTACTGACAAGTATCATACCACTTAAAGTAAAAAATATAAACTGTCACTAACAAAAATCGATGATTAGGGATAAGCCCCAAGTGTGTCCATGACCCTTCTAGCGCGTTACAGAAGCCATAATACTGGTGGTGCCTTTAACAATATATAACCTGACATTCCATCACCAAGCAACTGTCGGGAGACTTTTGTTGTTGTTGAGGGGAAAAAAACAAACAGCAGCTGTAGTAGGCTCACCTTCACCCTTCACACTCACCTTCCCTGATACAATCTTCTCATAGATCTGAATAGGCTGGTCAGCGAAGAAGGGGGGGTAGCCAGCAGCCATCTCATAAATCAGCACTCCCAGCGCCCACCAATCCACAGCTTTATTATAACCCTGGAAGACAAAGACAGGACAGAGGAAGGGCAGAGAGGGGTCAGGTAAGTCACCATCAATAACTCACCAACATTACAATGTGCCTAATATGGTCAGCAAACAGCAGATGGAACCGTTGCTGTCAAGTTGATGCCCAGCTGTAATGAGGTGATCTGGATAGCATCGTATGAGATTTTTATCTCATGCAAATGATAAGACTTGTATGGACATGCACCATAGGCAAGAAAAAGGGCATGTTCTATTGGAATAGAAACACAGAACACCCTTTTAACAGCCAAAGGGTTACGCATTTCTTTAGCTTTTGTTGTGAGGAAATCGGTACATCATCTGTGGCACTTTTGCCGATAACATATTGGTAAAAGGCTAATATCGGCCAATAAAATCGACTGACCGATAGCAGTCAAGGAACCTAATGTTGACTTGAGACCTGCCCAGCCCTAGTTTGACACAGTCCTGTTGGCCGGGGTGTTTTAGTGTTGTTGACCACTCAATTTGCTAAGGGTGGTGGTGCTTTAGTGCTGTTGACCACTTACTTTGCTAAGGATGGTGATGTTTTAGTGTTGTTGACCACTTACTTTGCTAAGGATGGTGATGTTTTAGTGTTGTTGACCACTTACTTTGCTAAGGATGGTGATGTTTTAGTGTTGTTGACCACTTACTTTGCTAAGGATGATTTCTGGAGCCAGGTACTCTGGGGTGCCACACAGCGTCCAGGTTCGACCCTTCACTCTCTTGGCAAATCCAAAATCTGTTACCTGAAACACAGGTAGACGGAATCATTAACACTGGCCATACACTACGAGAGCGCAATACTATACTCAATACTAAACTCAGTACTAAACTCAGTACTAAACTCAGTACTAAACTCAGTACTAAACTCAGTACTAAACTCAGTGCTAAACTCAACGCTAAACTCAACGCTAAACTCAACACTAAACAAATGACTGGCGTCTACTCAGGATAGGCGATTGATGGGGCTTGAGGGAATAAAATTAAATTCAGAAAATGTAAAAATGTTAAAGTGCAGCCTATTGTATATCAACAGGATTACATTCTTACATTTATTTGAGAATTTAACCCCAACATCCCCAGAAATTTGGTAATGAGGGCAAAAATGTCTCATATATAAAATAAGTTCATTTCCCAAACCTCTGCCTGCTGAAAAACCAAACTGGTGATCCCTTACCTGTATGTAGCCCTGCTGGTCGATGAGCAGGTTCTCCGGCTTCAGGTCTCGGTAGATGAGATCCAGCGAGTGAAGGTATTCAAAGGTCAGTACAATCTGGGCCGCGTAAAAGCGGGCATGTGGTTCACTGTAATAAAGGTCAGCTGGTCAGGCCCAAACCACAATATTTACTGTCAACCTGTACAACACGGAGCTATGCATGGAGATACTTGGGTTGGGTTTTACTACAAGATCACTTACCTGAATCTACCAATTCTCCTTAAGTGTGAGAACATCTCACCCCCAGGAACGTACTCCATTATCATATAGAGATTAGTGTTGTCCTGTAGAGAGAAGAGGAAATGTTGGCCATGTTGACATCACTGTTGACATCTAGCTGATGGGCCCAACCTGCACCAATGCTTGACTAGGCTATGGGGCTAGTAGGACCACCTTTAGGTTGAGGTTAGAAAAAAATATTGTGCGCCAAAAATCTAATGAATGCCAGTGCCACAAGAGCACAACTCCATATAAAAACTTGAAAATTACTTTGTTGGCATCAAATGCCACCTTTGCTGCTCCAAAGGTGAAAAGTCAAAATATTTACCACAATTGTTTTTATAGTGCAATGAATGTTTAGAATCCCAGCACTGTTTGAATATGTCTTTTCTTCAAATGGCCACATATTCTCTCATGATGTTACCGCTCTGCCAAGGACCTGTCACTGAAAAATAGAAGTCACCTGGCACATTACTGCATCCAGGTAACTTTGATTTTTCAGTGGCAGGTCCTTGGCGGAGCAGACAAGTGGCTCCATCTGAGGAAAAGACATTCAAACACTGCTGGGGTTATAAAACATTGCACTATAAAAACAAATTGTGATGTTGCGTCATTTGTGCGACAAGGGTGTTGTGCTGACAAAGTCAATACAGCAATTGTAACGTTTTTTTTTGCTCTCTTATAGGAGTCATTTGATTTCTGGCCCATGTCATGTTTTACACAGTTCATCCTAAGGTGGTCCAGCTAACTGCACAGCCTAGCCAAGCATTACAACAGGTTGAGCACACCAGCTAGCTGCCATCCTGCAGGCCTGCTCAAAACGCATACAAACGTATGGCTAACCTAGCCATTTGCCCTTGGTGTATGCACATATCTTAAAGCAGAGGTAGATAGGTTATATAAATTGCCATGTTGTTTATGTCTTGTGAATATAAAATGAGTAAGATCACATGTCAGAATCTCAGCTAAATATAATGTGCCAGCTAAATACCAATGCTCAGATATTTGCTTTCGAAGCAAGTTTTGTGGCTCAGGCATCCGACCAATGAAGAAAGTAGGGCCTGTGGGCAAAATTCAGCCCTTCACAACATTGTTTTTGGCCCTGCAAAAGGTTCCAGAGAATTATTCAGATATTATATTTGGTCTATTTTGATGCAATTTAACTATTTGCGATTTTTAAAGTAACTTGGCTATTACAAGTTACAAATGCACTGACATTAGACCTAAGACACAAAGTCTGGGCACCCCTGCTACAGGAGGACCACAATGTCAATCATCTGTGTGCATACCGTTTGTTTTTCACAGTTGTCCCACCGCTTGCTTGGTATGCTTATAACCTCCATGGGTATGGCTGCCTGCCTGGTAAACTAAAGTTAGCTAGCTAGCCTGCTGAAGTGGCAGGATGCATCAAATTCCTAGAATTTGTCCATTTTCCACTACTGATCATGCAGAACTTCGAGTTAGGAGCATGTGTCTTAAATACAGCGGCTTTAGATTCACTACACACCTTGAAAGAGTGCTCCAATCGCACCAGGAAGGGAAAGCTGACAGCTTGCAGGATGCGTTTCTCATTCAGTGTGTGTTCTATCTGCTTCAGCTTTACCACCTAGCAGGGATCAGGACAAGAGCTTGTTCAACCAATGACACATAACAAAATGGCTGGTCAGAGTTCACACATTATTCTAAATTATTCTATGTTTCTCCTCAGACAGCCAAGTTTCTGTGAAAATGGACAACTCTCCCAAAGCTAGAAACCAGAGAAGCAGATTCCCACTTACAAAATCAACAAGACTTAGAGGGTGGAGCTGTTCTATTGACCGTTTACAGACTTCTAGGATGTTTGTCTGAACTTCTGCATTCAAATGAGCTTCATAATATAGTTGTGTTATTAGTTCTCAGCTAGAAAATGTACCCATAATGCCAGAAATACCCATCCAGGGTAACGTCAGTCATCTTTTCCAATTTCTTCTGTATGCAGCTGTATACTGGCCTGGCATGGTAGATTAGGAGGCAGATGAGATTAGGATGATTTTGACCGTACACAGGATGGCTTTCCAGGGACAAGGGTATATATTCCATATATATCCATTTCAGACCTGATAGAACCGCTATAAGATAATGCTTATTTAGATATAAAAATGCAGACAAATATTCTATATAATAATCCACAGAATCAATCTCTCATTCATTTTCAATGAAGCAGCTTTATGTGTGACATCACAGAGGCTTGGCTGCCTGGTTTCTAGCTATGGGGCAGAATTACTCATGTTCAGAAAAGCTGATTGGATTGTCCTCGGCCATAGGAAAACATATGTGAATTAATAGTGAGTAGCATCCCTTTTTAATATCTGTTGTAGTTGTGGCTCACGCCAAAGTAGTATACCTTCTGTTTGTCAAGTATTTTCATAGCAAAATGCTGGCCCGTCTCTTTGTGCTTGACCAGCATGACTCGACCAAATGAACCAGTGCCCAGAGTTTTCAGACGGTCAAAGTGGTCCAATGCTGCAGTTTGCTGGAAAGCAAGTAGAGTATGTCAGCAAGGAGGAAAACATTCTGACAACGTACAGACAACCTCATGTAAGCATACTTTAGTTGACAATGTGAATTAAACCTACTTCATTCATAGAATATATTAAGTGTCATGTAAATAAAGAGGTTTATAAAAGCCAAAACTGTTGCCATAATCAACATCAATGGCTTAATGTGAACCATACAATGTTATTACTTTATTGTCTCAACAATAGGAATGGACTTTTAATCAAATAAATATAATTCCACATTGGTCCAGCAGAGGGCACACCACCCCTCTTAAAAGAAGGGGAGTAAACTTGACATGGGCGGGACCACTTTCAATTCAGTGTCTCTGAATGTGTGAACAGGGATATGAAAACAGTAGTTAGGCCTAGATGAGAGGGTGGGTCATCTCTTGGTCTCACCTGTGCTGGATTCTCCCATTTCTTCAGGAAATCTTCTTTGGCTTTAGCAAGAAACTCCTTCACTGTAATATATATATAAAAAAAACAAAAAACAAACAAATTCTTTAGAATGAGTAAATCTTTTTCATATTATCATCTAGGATATACAGTATCTGCGATTTTTTGCCCAATTATGATGGCCAACAGAGTTTATCCCTTGGGGGCGTATAAAGAACCACAAAATTAATATACAACGTCATCATGATAAGGGAAGATGAACTTGATTTACTTGTGACTGATTGATTATGGCACACAAGCATTTATGAGGATTTCACATGTTTGTGTGAGCAGCCTATAACAGTTTGCCTTCATCTCACTGTCCACAGCCAGGAGTGTACTGGTTTCTAGGGCTCTCACAAATACCATTTTTGGGGGGTCTGAAGATTCAGTAGTGATTATCAGAGAGTAATATAAGCTGGGGGGGGGGCAAGGCAAGCCACTGGTATTGTGGAGCGGACCATGACATAGCGCTGCAAAACAACAGCACAAAAAGAGCACAACACAAATATGAAAAATGTAATACCTAAGCTAGCGGTAGGCTAAGCCTGTCACACAGTGAGGTGGGTAATATCACGCCACCTCAAACCTTCCCACACACTGAAAGTTTCAATATGGCATGTAGATGAGAGCTATGGGGTGGAAAGGTTTTCTGAAACTTCTTGTGACTAAATTTCCTTGTCTGATGAGAACAGATTTTCAAAATGAATGTTGGGATTATTATTTAGCTGTTGTAGGCCATTTTTTGGAGCCGTTAAAAAAAAAAAGTACGATATTTGGAAGCATTTGAATATTGATTTTGCTGTCAATTACCATGGCAGCGATTGAAGCTTTGAGGCTCTTTAATAACTTGGAGCGAACCTTTCCCACATGGAAATTATATTTTCTTTCCCAACCTCATCCTAAAAGGTGGTCATGCTAGCCACGTAGCCTAGCCAAGCATTAGTGCAGGTTGGGCCCACCAGTTAGACATCAACCTGCCCACGTTTCCTCTTCTCTCTACAGGACAACACTACAGAATACAATTTCAACAATAATCCCCTCCCTCGAATGCAAACAGTATGGCCATTACAAAAAGCATAGTATAATTGCCTAACCCCCATTAAAAGCAGGATCATTACAAAATATCAGCCATGAATAAGCTAATAAGACAATCAATAACACCAAAAAGACTCAAATAGTGCATTATGAAACAAATCCAAAGATAAAGATAGTCACAGATGAGCACTTTTGCAGGACTGTCCCAAGAAATAAGCTCTTTAGTTGCCTTTTAGTTGCTTGAGTTCTAAAGTATGGTAGACTATTCCAATGAGAAATGGTGCTGCACATAACAGTTTTATTTTCTGGCATTGGTTTTTGGTTGAGGAACTGTACTGTGTCCCCCCTTTACCCATTTTGTTTCATGGCCATGTCTACTCTCTGAAGATAGTTTTGAGTACAGATAGTAGGGTTATATTAAAATCACATATTTGTAAACAATAGATAAAAGGACATTCATCTGTCCTCTTTTTTCAGCCATGTAAAATCAAAGGTCAGTGAATGGATGTATGGACTATTATATTTTATGGGCTGGGGGGAGGTTATGTTTTTGTTATGTTTTGGTAGAAATTGTATTGTATTGTTCTGTCCTGAGCACTCGGAGGCAAATTCGTAACAATTTAATCTTCAATATTAGGTTTAGGAATGATATTCATTCATACATATTGCTTAACATACGTTTACACTACACACACACTTGCCTGTGGACAGACTTTGAAAGCTTGACACACATGGCGTCACATGCAGAAGTCCACATTTCTCTCCCTTATCTTTATGGGTCTAATCACAGTGCTCTGTGGAAACATGCAGATAATCTGCCCTTCCTCATTCCTCCCTGCTATCTCTGTACTGGTGCCACAGCCACTACTGAGGAAGCACTGCTGCTTCTGCCAGAGACAGTCTTCTGCTGATGGCCTGGGACACCAGATGGTCGGAGGACGGCGTTCCATGTAAAACTACCGGATGGGCGGGTCGGTAATAGACTGAACGTCAACTACTGACCCCCTGTCAGTTTATTGTAGTTCTAAAAATACTACTACAACAGTAAATATCCAGCAAGGTCATCACAAACCCTATGCTGGATGTCTGCACTAAGAGCAGCACTGTACAGGTCTGAGTCTCAGCCTCTCCCACTATTTGTGGAAGAGGTTTCATTAACATGTTTTTATTTTTTATTTTATGTTTTACTTAGGGCTTATGCGCAAGATCCTCCGTTTTGTTTGTTTTGGTGACATCTATTGGTGATAAGCGATCATTGCTGTTGTGTTTTTGCACTGTATTGACTTGCTTTCCATCTCGAAAATTCATGTTAACTACAGAGGTAGTCTTCCACTCATTCCAAATAAACTGCTGTTGCTGCTGGTGACATAAAACATATCACTTCCTGTGTGCCAGATGATTTTCACAGGAACGTCCTACCAGACACCGCTGTTTAGAACCACTGAGAACAGCATACAGTATGTAAAAGCATATCACTACTGTGTTCTATCAATTGGCATGTGGCAAAATAGACATATTTATATGAAAATGTTTGAGATTATTACTTTAAAGTTGCAGTAAATCATGTTTCCTGCACTGACGCCACTCTGTCAGTGAATGCAATCCTAGAGAAGGGCCCTTTAGGCTAAATCTAATGCAAATTCAAGACCAAAGCATATCTGTGAAAATTGTGATGCTGGAGATAGGCATACGATTTTCTAAGAAATACACCAAACTAATTCAGCATGAAAAACACAAACAGCTGCGACAAGAAGACTTTCGACCAATCAGTCAACATTAGGCAGCCTAAAATGCAGTCAGCAATTTCACAAATTAGGTCCAATACTCACGCCATCTGAGATGCTGTGACTCAAACACTGGGAAAATAAACCAATTTATTTCGCCTAACTACTAATTTTTGGGTAGGCCTATGTGTACAGATGTTCTTGAAGAGTGTGACTTGTTTCACTCCATATTTACAAACATTTCATATGTAAACAAAGCTTTTACAGATATAAAATGCAGTAAGATTACAGGCTTAGCTGTCATACACTGTCAAGAGAGGGTTGGGGTTTGAAAGCATTTTATCAAATCTGAATCCAATATTAAATCTGCTTACCAAATCCAAATCCTTTCAAATCCCTTATCAAATCTTTTTGAGGTAATTATTTTTGGGAAAAGACAATTTCTTAGGTAACAAACGTGTTTTGCTGTTATTGCACTAACAGCATAGTAGCAAAATATTATTTCAGCGATGTTGCAAGTAGGCCAATTCAAATATACATAAACAGCCTCATATTGAAAGACTGGGGTTGAGGTTGAGGGGGTTGTAGAGGAGAGAGGGGAAAAAGATTTGATAAGAGGCTTCATTGGACTCTAAGCTTAACAAACAGCCAGGTATGTTACTAACTTGGAACTGGTTCCAAAACGGAACCAGCTTACACAGTGGTTCTCAACGTGGGGTCTGGGGATCCCCAGGGGGTCTCCAGAAATACAGAGAAGAGTTAAATATCACTATTTCATTCACTACAAGTTAGCCCAGTGAGAGAATGTACGAGACTGACAACTCTCTCCACTGTTATCTCCTCAACTATAGTAGAGATATCCATGGAATTCTGGACTAAAGCACATCAGAAAAAAAAAAAAAGAAAATCTTCTAAGATGGGGGTTCCCTCAGACAAACTCTAATCAAATGGGGGTCAGCAGCCTAATGGGGTGTTCACACTACGGGCTAAAAAACGGCCAAGCCGAGTCGCCCACAAAGTGTTGCTTGAGCGCCATGGTCATTAATCAGTATGAGATTACTAGTAGAGGAGAAAACCTACTAAATATTATGAGATTACAACCATAAAATATTTGCCATAACATGAATTATGTTTAACATTAACCAACATAACATCTAACCAGATCTTTTTACAGAATTATTTTACAGTCAAACGCTCCAACAATGACAGTCTCTGTAGCTTCATGTCACCGACTTCCATTGAAAATAAATGATTACCTGTTGCTTTATAGCCCGTAGTGTGAACGCACTGTAGCGTGTATCAATTTGGGGATCCTTGACCTAAAAGCTAACAGAACCCAACCCAAGTGGTGCGGTACCCGAGTTACAGCATATCTATCTGCCCATCTAAAACTGTAGTCCACAGCATCATTTTAATTCACACTCGACTTTCCACCTTAAAAAGTGCACGGTACATTAAATCAATATTAACTTTACATAAATATTAAAACTAAGGGGCTTTGTAGAGAAAAAAATAAAAAATGAAATACTTAGGACAAACATATTCTTTATGCATGTCTAGATTATTGTGCTAGTAACACAGGTCCACCAGACAGAAGAACAGTGGTCATCAAACTATTTTCAGTCTGCACTGTTAACACGCACACCCCTAAACAAAAGGTTAATACAGATCTAGCTAATGCGGTTTCCTCCAAAATTCTCCTGAGACCAACAACTCCAACAATAGGATGGGAGAAAGCCAGCAGAAACAGCTAAGACCAAAGTTCACATAAACATGTCCCAAAGAGAAGAGTGAAACCAGACTGGCCACAAGGGAGAAAACATTTCCCATGAAAATTGCTCAATTCCCTTTTCTGAGCAGAATGAGCTGCCCGCCATAGTATGAGTGCGCTCCATATAGACGCTCTCCTGTCCTACAACCAGAGCTGGTCAGAGGAACAGCCTATGGAGCTCCCGCTAACAAAGCTTAAGCTAGCCTGGGGCTCAACGGCTAAATCAACAAGTGTCTAGGAGGAATTCTCTTGATCTAGGTGGAGGCCGTCTTTTTGTTAGATCTAGGGAGGCTCGGCTGTCATGGCTACCGTGGTGTGGGAGGTGACCGACTCTCTAGCTCCAAGCATTCTCTG
>OMKL01026080.1:1336-13379 GCA_900302295.1 Parasudis fraserbrunneri
CCCTGCTATCTGTGTCATCAGATCCACTGGGGTCATGGTGGAGGGCCAATGAACGAAGTCGTGGGTTTGATGAAACCAGCCTTTTCATCCATCAAAAAGCCATATTCCCAGTTCATCTCCATTTAGCAAGTCAAATTATGTTTTTGCCATACAGGAAGAAAAAAGAGAAAAAGATAAGCGATGCCAAGGGGGTGTTGTAATGAAAAATATTGATACACTTAATTGATTTAATGCCAATGCCTTCAGTCTGGTTTGAAATTAAAAACGTTGGGTGTAGTTTCAGCACGGTTGGGAATTATTTTCATTTTCAAAGTGAAAGTGCTCGGCTAAAGTTTCCTCAAGAATGAAATTTAATTAGATTATACAGTTGTGTAATTATGCTTGTTACAGCAATTTGCACTCAATTACTAATGCTACAATGACAGCATACCTATTTGTACCATAGCAGATACATGTTGCTGTCATCTGTGGGCCTGCATCCCTATGACCAGACATAAATGGGACCCGGGGTAAATTTTGTTCTCAAGAACTTTGTGGAAGTTGTATGTTTATTATGACTACTCACAATGATTTGTGTTGGGTTCATTCAGAGTGCACTGACCTTCCCCAGCTAAATGGCCTTTGAAGTATGTGCAGGCCAGACAAAATAAATGAGAGGGGGTCTTCCAGTAAAAGAGACTGAGGGGGGCTTGTGTTGGGGCAATGGACTGTTACAGTGTCAGGACATGGGCAGTTCACAACCATATTTTACCCCATTTTTACAGTTGGTCTTTTCTTACCTGGTCAGGGAGATTTTCTTAATGCAAAATAAACTGATATTGATTGCCTCATCCTCTTGTTTTTAAATTTTGAACTTGGGGGGTCATAAAGTGAGCCATTTACTCCTTAATTTCACTGTACAGCAACAGCGGCATAGGTAGACAGAGAAAGACTGAAAGTGTGGTGATAAAATTATGAAAAGACCATTCTGAGAACTAACAACAACTGTGCCATCGATCCCCCATCAAGCAGTCCATTCACGTTATGCATCATCCTGGAAATCCATTTCTATGTTTGATGATAACTATAACTCGCAGCTATAGTGCTATCCTCAGCAACTCCCTATCTCTCTGATTATGACCTTGGTGGAGATACACAAACAAATCAATACCCACCTGCTCCAGAGTAGCACACACCAGTAGAAGGTTTCTTTCACCTTGCAGACATTTTGGTTATGATTCATGTGTTTATCAACAGATTTCAATACATGAGGTGCTGTGGAAGCCAAGAAATATGAGACTTATCTTAAGGTGTGATTAGAAAGAGATACTTCATTTTATTGCATCATTCTTGGTATTGGGTCTTGGTTGGTGAATGCCTTTGATGGACTGCCACTTCCTGGTCATTTCGTCTGGTACAGCGAGACAGTATGCAGTGTCACATTAATATTGTGCATATCAAGGTGAAAGGAGCCCCAGACAATAACCCTTCATTCAGACTTTACCACCGACCCAGATTTAGACTCTGTGCCAAAGGAGGCAAGCCGAGTTTTTGTCATGGGTGACCTACAAAACTAGGCAAGCTTGATAAATTCTTCAGAAATGAAAAGAAAGCATGTGCGTTCTATCAGAACTGTTTAACATACAGCCCTGGGACTTGAGTTGTAGTTGTAGTCATTGAATATTTACAGTTTTTACACATCAATTGGGGCACGCTGCTTCATTATTCATTTTGTTTGTTGTCAAGTTATCTTGCTAATGCTGGGGTGTCTCCGTTCAAGCTGCCTCTATTATCCCATAACAGCTTTATATCATCCTACTACATCTCATAATCTCATAAATGTGTCTGTGGGCATGGTCTGCCCTTAAAAGTCATACAACACATGTGACTCTTAAAGGTAGAATCTGTAATGCCGTCAAACGGTGACCTCTAGGCAAAAGAGCACCGCTAGGTACCGCACTTTGTTTACTTTTTTTTTGTTTTGGTGTGATGTGTGGGTTGGAGGTGAGTAACTTATTATACTGTGAATTTCTCCAGACCTCTCTTGGCAGAGCCTGAGGTGTGGCCTGCAGTAGCAACCCCTCCCCTATACCCACTGACATCCAACACAAACATCAGACAAAAACAAAAGATTTAAACAAAACGCAATACCAAGAGGGGCTCTTTTGCCTAGAGGTCGCTGTTTGACGACATTACAGATTCTACCTTTAAGCACAGTGATAATTCACTCCTTCCTATTGTACCAATAGTTTGCATTATGTCCTCTGCATGCCCGCAGTGACAGCCTTCGCTAAATGCTTGGCGAGCAGTTGTCTTCTTTACTCTGGTTTATCCTGGGCCTCACCATATGGTAGAGTCTTAGTAAAGGTTCGCTATGCTGATGATTTGAATTGCCAGCATGGGGGCCAGGCGGAGTTTGAGAGAAATCCTGACTTCTGCATACAACGTCTGCAATCCTCTAACAGACAGAAAGCCTTCTCGTCAATCATAAGGGGCTCTCACAAAACCCAGCTGAGAGTAAAACTTGTGTCTGAAAGATGGGGAGAGAGTGGAGAAGGAAAGGGGCACACTGGTAAAGCAATCGTAGACCAAAGAGCCATGAGTTGTTATATCCCCTGAAATAGCCAGTCTGAGTGAAAAACAAGATCAATGCTAAGTGATAGACCACTGATAAGACAAATCTCTGCACGCCATGCTGAGAGATGTGGGTATACCATAGCTTATGGGGTTTCTGTAGACTGCACCATCCTGGTTTTGCTCTTAGCTTGATCCTCTTGGTCCGGCTTTGGGTTAAATAAACGCATTCACTTGATTTACTGAAGGATTAAGATCCTGGACTTATACACTATGGCCACAAAAGAAAGAAGCACTCCAGAGAACGCTTGTTACTGTAAGGGAAAGAGTTATTGCTGCTCGGACTGGGAGGAAGTGCCATGGTTTCTGTGTTACACTAATGGGAAAATCAGGGATGTATGAGGAGCAGAGGGTCACTTCTGAGGATAACAGCTAAGCTCTGTGGATCTCACTGCATCTTCTTTGCCATACAAATGAAGGAGCACGCTTATTAACTTATCCTGGTGGTAAGACGATTCGTCAGACTGGTATGCATTTTTCAGGTGTAGCCTGTGTCACATATTTTTGTATTCATACTTTATGATCTTAATGTCATTAACATGAGGATCCCATGGTTGTGTTGTTTTTCCCATTAGCAACTGTATGGAGTTCCTTTGGTGGGATTTGATGGAGCCATCGGACTGGCACCTTCATTCACTTTTATCCTTAGATAACGATACCATACAATAAAATTTAAGTTGTTGACAAAGACGGAATTAAATGCTTTTGAAACAGACTCTGGTGGGGTGTTTAAAGTATCTCCAGCTCTCTGCTGTGTGAGGTATAAAACTTCAAGTGTTGCCTCAGCACTCATTCAATACCAGGCTAATTTAGATCAGTTGCACTGAATTTGTGTGCCAGAAGGTTTCCCCCAGTAAAATTCTCCTCACATTGGACCACATGGCAGCTAACTAGCTTTGTTGCCTTTTGAACGGTTAACAATAGAGCAGAAACAAGTGAGAGAGAGAGAAGTAGAAAGCAGCAGCAGTCAAATTGTGTCAAGTCTATCTCAGAGTGCCAGCTACCAGCTGCATTAGCATAGTGCCTTGGCCACAGGGGTCCCCTGACGGAAGTCCAAAAGGGGAATCAGTTCTCTCCTTTTCTCAGGGTCAAAAATGGTCCAAACTAGAATCAGATTCTCATGTAGTCTTGCTGCATATTAAATGGTGGTAGTTTGTTGCTGAAATGAGAAAAGTCGAATCGAAAGGTCTATCTGATTCTGCAGATCTTTCTTCTCTTCATCTATTTCTGAATAATGCTGAGTTTTGCCAGAGCCACAGATTTTCGCACAAAGCCTGTTTTGGTCTCTCAGGGTTTGCCTCCCTCAGAGGTCCATGTGGAGAGCAGCCAGCCTTCAAAGTGAGAAAGCCAACCATCCGCCCAGAACTAAAACCCTAGCAGCAACTCAAAGCAATTTTCTGGCTATTTTGTTGATTTAATCCCTGGTTTGTGATGCTCAGGCACAGCAGAGCGAGTGTGTGTGTATGTGTGTGTGTGTGAGGGAGTGAGGTGGGGGGGTAGCTCTTTCGCACCGCTAAGGGCCCAGATCTTAGCGCTCCCATCGGCAGGCTACATTAGCGCTTTTACAGTGCGTCCATCACGGAGGCGCTCATCCCTGTCTGTCTAATCAGGGGGCGGGGGCGGCTGAAGCCGTGGGAGCCCTTGCCCGGAGCTCATCTGTCAGCCCGCCTAATCACACGTCAGCCCAGGTTCAAGAGACTGAGCACCTCCTCACAGGATATTACCTACTCCTGACCTCTGTGCGCCACTGACTGTCACCCTCTCCCCTGCTCAGATTGATGATCCCCTGCCCCCTTGTTGCCATACTGTCCGTGTCAGTCAGACCTAGTAGGGTGGAACAACCTTTTCGTCACCTGAAGAAAATGAAATCCTCCCGACTGTGTAAATGAGGCGTGCTTGGAATATGTAGTGTATGCCTCCAATCATAACTGCTGTTTACAATTTGCATTTTTATATCTGCTTATTCTGCCGATTTCATGTTGGCTGCTAACATTTGTCATGGACCTCTAGAGTGCCCACAGTCCACACTGTTTACATTAAGGGTAGACAGTGTGCGGTGTCAGCATCTTACTCTTCCGCAGATGGAAAAGCTGGTACATAATTAGGTGAACAAAACACAAACCAGACTCTTTTGAAGACTGTTGTTAAAAGCTAGAACTTTATTCACACTCTTGTTCCCCCCCCTTACTGTTCCAGTAATGAGAGGCAGAGTATTCCAATTCATGTCTCTTGTGATATTGCATGTTGTTTTACTCGACCCCCTGTAGTTTGAACAACACTGAGATGTGTCAGGATCAAACCTTATGTGTACACAGAACATCTATCATTAGTCACTGTTACACTCTCAAGCTCTGAAGAGGCAGACGGGGCTGTACTTTTAACTAACCTGCATTTTTTTTAGGTAACATCGAGATCAAAGAGGAAGAAAAGCATTACATTTTATGATGGGCTCCAGACCACAATTCAGTCTCAGCACATTTTCTAGCAGACCCCTTTCACTTAAAAGAAACAACGTGTCTCAGGAGACTTAAAAACAGCCCAGTAACCTTCTGTTGCAAAAAGAATCGTGTTACCACCAAACGAAACCCACCGACTGTCGGGAGAGTGGTCAGAGACTGCTGATTTGTCAGTTTGGGAGTAGCTGCTTATCCTCACGCTCACAGGAACCCATGCAGATGGTCTGACCTCCCTGTACCAGTATTAATCTGTCAGCTTGGGTTGTGGTCTGGGCAGTGCGGAGGGGGAGAGGCTCCCCACCATGCAGGTGTTGCCTGCTGCTCATGGCAGCCTGTCATGAGAAACATGGTCAGAGAATATGGGCTCCAGCGCTCAAGGTCACCCACAACCCCTGCTGTAATCACCACCGTTGGTCCTCAGGGAAATGGTGAAAAGAATGCCCCGATGTCATCCACTAAGTGTCTGTCTCCTCCACCGTGTGCAGAAGGGGCTAAAATGGGTCACAGGCATCAACAGGGTAATGTAGGGGAGGTGGTCTTTTGTTGGGGCAAACAGTGGAAGGTTAATTGCTTTTAGAGGGAATACTATGACATTTCACCACAGTCATGGTCCCTGGTGTGTGTGTGGGGCGGGCTCTTTTGTTGAATCCATACTAGATGACAAGGGCAAACTAGAGGAGTCAGCCGCAATACCATGCTGTAGGCTTTTTTAGTGTGGACTGACATTAACTTAGCTTATTTGATACTTTACACATAAAATACTATTGTCCTATCAAACACAACAATAGGCTTTATTTCCCTGTATTTTCTCAAATAGAATTTAAGCTTCTCTATTACACTCATGCTACGCTTTCTTTCATTCTAGGACTCAAGGGCAGAAACTACATCTCTCAGAGAGATAACTATCTAGACTTCATTCTCCTCCCTGCTGCTGTTCCACCCGAGGCCCAAGTGCCAGGCTCTCATCATGGGGATGAAAGGCCCTCTCCTAGCCTGTGTGACCGTGGCTTTACTGCTCCAGTTCTCCACTGCCGGCCTGGTCAAAAAGATCATCCGCCACCGCAGAGAGACCCTGGCAACCAAGACCCAGGAGAATCTAACCTTACCCAACCCTGACCAACCGGTGGTCTTCAACCATGTCTACAACATCAACGTACCCTCCAGCTCCCTCTGCTCCGTGGACCTCGACTCCCCCGGAGGCACCGAGCTCAAGCAGAAGACCACCCCGTCGGACAGGCAGAACATGGAGCACATGGAGCACACGGTGGATGGGGAGAACCAGATCATTTTTACCCACCGCATCAACATCCCCAAGCAAGCCTGTGGCTGTGACAACCAGCTGCCAGACATCAAGGACATCCTGAACAGGCTGGAGATGCTGGAGTCAGAGCTGTCCACTCTGAGAGAGCAGTGTTCCAGTGGAAGCGGATGCTGTGCAGCTCAAGTCACTGGTAGGTCTGCTTGGTTATGTACTTAGACTCATACGCTGAGTTTCTGTGTCGTTATGCTTTAACCAATGTCGTAATGACATCAAATTAACTTAAATGCACCATCAGTATTATGGCTTTTACAACGCGCTAGATGGGGCATTGACAGTGGCAGTCCAGCCATTTGAATGACCATAAACTCCACAGAACATGATCCCACAATCTTACTTGCAAATTAGTGCACTGTTCATGGCTGGAGTCGTGTCACAACAACAAATGGCCATGTGACATTTTTAGCATAGAACTCAAATTGATAGGAAGGTCATTCCTACTCAAATGTACATTCTTGAATAGTCATTTTGCATGTACACCTTAAAATGGTAGAATTATTGATAATGTTATGCAAAAGAGGTTTAGTTTGATGCATGAGGGTTAGAAAGCTGGTATGTTACCTTTATAAAGGGAGATTACCATGATACACTGGGAAGGTATCTTGGTGTGATCATGTGATATGTCTACAGCTTTTCTTACCAAAATTGAACCAAAGAAGAAGACCTGGACCCAATAATGGAAACACTACCTGACACTTTCCCGTTCTAGCTTTCTGATAGCTTTATAATTTGTTTTAAAATGTGAGATTACTTTTTATTGTTAATTATCTTCTGATATATTTGGTCAGTTTGCATAAGACAAAATACTGATGGCTCCTTTAATTTTTAGGGACTATTTAGGGACTGAATTGCTAAGCACATGATATACAGTTCCTTTTCATTTGGTCTTCCTTTAGGTGAGGTGGCCACCAAGCCCTACTGTAATGGCCGTGGGAACTGGAGCAGTGACACCTGCAGCTGTGTGTGCGATCCTGGCTGGAAGGGCCCCAACTGCACCGAGCCAGAGTGCCCCAACGATTGCCAGGATCAGGGTCGCTGTCTGGATGGCAAGTGTGTGTGCTTCGAGGGCTTTGACGGGGATGACTGCAGCATTGAGATGTGCATGCTGGATTGCGGGGACTACGGCCACTGCATCGAGGGGACCTGCCTGTGCGAGGAGGGCTTCATCGGCGAGGACTGCTCCCAGACCAACTGCCTGAACAACTGCCTGGGCCGCGGCCGCTGCATCGAGGACGAGTGTGTGTGTGACGAGCCTTGGACGGGCTTCGACTGTTCTGAGCTCATCTGTCCCAACGACTGCTATGACCGTGGACGCTGCGTCAACGGCACCTGCTACTGCGACGAGGGCTTCACCGGGGAGGACTGCAGCGAGCTTACCTGCCCCAACAACTGTAACAACCGTGGCATGTGTGTGAACGGCCAGTGTGTGTGTCACACTGGCTACAGTGGAGAGGACTGCTCCAAGATCACCTGTCCTGATAATTGTAACGAGAGAGGCCATTGCTTCAATGGGAGATGCATCTGCGACCCAGGCTTCGAGGGTGAAGACTGCTCCATCCTCTCCTGCCCTGACAACTGTAACAACAGAGGCCAGTGTATCAATGGGGTGTGTGTGTGTGAGGCAGGGTATCAGGGTGATGACTGTGGTGATCTCTCTTGCCCTAACAACTGCAAGAACAGTGGCCGCTGTGTTAACGGAAAGTGTGTGTGCAACAAAGGCTATGCTGGGGAGGACTGCAGCATCAAAACCTGCCCCAAAGACTGTATGGGACGTGGAGAGTGTGTGGATGGCAAGTGTGTGTGCTTTGTTGGCTTCACGGGCAAGGATTGCGGAGAGCTGACCTGTCCCAACAACTGTCTGAACCGTGGACGTTGTGTGAACGGACAGTGCGTCTGCAAGAAGGGCTTCACCGGGGAAGACTGCAGTGAGAAGACCTGTCCCAACAACTGTCTGGAGAGAGGCTACTGCGTAGATGGCAAGTGCGTCTGCTTTGAAGGCTTCACTGGCCAGGACTGCTCAGAAATGACCTGCCCAGGGGACTGCATGAACCAGGGACGCTGCCAGAACGGAGTGTGCGTGTGTGATGAGGGCTTCATCGGTGAAGACTGTTCTGATGGTAAGATGGATCTCACATCATGTGGTGTCTGAGAGGACCGTTTCTGACAGACCATTTGTTTATATTGGCAAATACATTCTACCAACATTTACCCTTGATAACACAAATGTTAATGTTTCTGGCTCTAGGATATTGGTCGCAGATTTATGAATGAATTATATTGCCATTCAGTGGAGATGTCAAATGATGACATATGAGTTGTGATTTTCCATGGCCCTCGGCCACACGGTGAATTGATGATTATGTAATTAGTTTCTGCAAAATCACTTACTGCAGGTCATAGACAAATGCCCACATATGGTCTAGCAGATGCTATTTGGAAGCCTACCTCACACTGAGGTGGGGAGGAGTAGATGTCTAAGTATATCATATTTAATAATATTATAATATTATTATTATATATAAATATTATAATAAGAGTTCTTTCCCCATGACTAAGGTGTATTGTGCCACTAAGAATTAGATGCCAATGGAAGTGAAACTTTATGCATATTAAATTATTTCAGCTCTTCTGTGTTTTCTGTAATTTGATGTCTATGTAACCAACATAACTTAATGAAATTATATCAGCACTGAACACAATAGTTTCTTGTTTATCCCCTTGATGCAGTATCCATTGAATTTAGGCTCCCAGCTTTCATTTGAGCCCAGAGGTACATCTCTATTGGATGAACCTCTTCAAAGTGACCACCTCCTTGCTTCTTCCCTCTTCACATGTTATTCTATTCTCATCTGAACCACATGTATTTATGATGCGGTTTGATTTCTGTGGATGTGTGATGCCTAGAGACAAAACTTTCCAAATGTTAGATATTCCCAAGACCCTAAGGTTCAGACCATGAAGGATGAGACCACAGCGTAGTAGAAAGATGCCCTGGAGCACTGAAGTATGGGGATGATTTACTGAAAATAACCCCATGCACTTGGCTCAGAATGACTTATCCTTTATATTCAGGGTCTTTAGGACCTCTGTCACTGAAGAACTTAGAGTGTGGATTTTGGCTACTTGTAGGCCATTGTGCCCACCTAAAACAGGACAAATCAAGCTGCAACTGCATATTGCTTCTCTCTCTTAGTCCGTATTTCTTCATAATTACATATCAGTGCTCACACAGTGATACTGGGAAATACTGACCAAGACACTTGTTGCAAGTGTAAAAAGTAAAAATATAAGATGAATAGAAATAGAAAGTAAATACTTAGTTCTTCAACATATACTTTTCTGTAATAGCCTAGGGATAGGCAAAACAAACCTCTTTGACATGAATGGTAGTCTGTATGAACCCTACACTGGAACAGAGATTGCATGAATCTACCGGCAGGCCATGTGAATCTTTTGATACCAAATAAAAGTTGTTCATATTTCCAAATACAATTTAAAAAAAAAAAAAAAAAAAAAAAAAAAGTATAACCACATGCATGAGAAAGTTATTCCCTGAAAAGCACATCACCATGGCAATATTGTTGATACATATCCCTAACTTTCACCGTGTCTCTGCAGTCTCTCCACCCAAGGACCTGACGGTAGTGGAGGTCACCCCAGAGACCGTGGACCTGTCCTGGGTGAATGAGATGCTGGTAACAGAGTACCTAATCACTTACGTGCCCACCGCCCTTGGAGGTCTGGAATTGGACATGCGTGTGCCTGGGGACAAGAAGGTGGCTACCATCCGGGAGCTGGAGCCCGGTGTAGAGTACCTGATCAGTGTCTACGCCATCCTCAATAACAAGAGAAGTGTTCCTGTCAGCGCTAGAGTGGCCACACGTAAAAACTCTCCTCTTATCTAACCATAACTTCTGATGAAACCAGATAATACCGGCGATGGTTGCTTGGAAAATCTAAGAAATATCTTACAGTTGAACGTCAGCATATGTATTCTATTTGTCTTTTTTGTTAAATTATAGAATAAACTGATGTTTGGCTAGTGTTTCATGTTGACTTTGATGTTCCCATGGATGCAACGAGTTAACCATACTTGTACTTTGCTCTGCTCTGTTCCTGAGGTTGAATCAACAGAATGAGTGAACATTACTTCTTCTCATGCCTCCAGATCTCCCTGAGCCTGAGGGGCTCAAGTTCAAGTCGGTAAGGGAGACTTCAGTGGAGGTTGAGTGGGACCCCCTGGACATTCCCTTCGATGGTTGGAACCTCATCTTCAGGAACACTGTGAGTCTGTCCGCCTCCTATCCCCCGATGCCCCGCATTGGTATTAATGGCTCTTCTGTACTCCGTGAGGTGGTTGAACTCCGCAGCCAACCACAGCCTATCATTATCCACATTTTCCTCTGGTCGAAACTGTATACGCCCCACACTACAGACCCCCACTCCTAACCTCAGTAATTGCCTAATGCGTGTATATGCAGACCCGGGTGAGTATCCCATGGAAAATAACTTAGCCAAGCCAGAATGCAAGAACACAGCATTTAAAAGTGGCAGAATATTTCATGCTCTGCTTCTCTTGACAGCTTCAATGACCATATGGCGCAAAGTGATTATTGTGTTTTTGAATGCTTTGTTTTCTTTTTTTGAGTGCTTACCGTTATGTAAACCTTGAAAAGAAATGGTCCTACTGTGACATGAAAACCACAGATCGTTAAAGTCAGTCCCCTGTCACTAAGGTCTAAACACCATCCAGAAGACTATTAAATATGATTTGGCTTTCTTGTTCCCACACCACATATACCAGAACTAAGTCTTTGTCGTGGGTAATGACTGGTGTGTTTTTTGGTGCTGGCAGAAAGAGGAGAATGGTGAGATTCTGAACTCCCTGGGCCGTCCAGAGACCACCTTTGAGCAGTCTGGCCTGGGACCTGGCCAGGAGTATGAGGTCAAACTGGAGGTGGTGAAGAACAAGACCCGTGGGCCACCAGCCTCAAAGAACGTTGTTACAAGTGAGTCCTTTATATTCAAAGTGCTAACTGGCTGGTCATTGATATATACTGTATAGAGGCCTAGTTGGCTTACAGTCATAATTCTGCCATTTATGGCCATTATATAAATGCAGGATTTATAGAATCCATACTTGACGCTACGGTGCTATGATTCCCCCAGGCTTGAAGGATGGATCCAAGAAAAGCGAATTAAAAATTTCATAATTCAGTCTTAGAAGTGAACCATTTGATATTTTTCATCCCCACCAATGCTGGCTTTGCAGAATTAAATTGATAAATGAAAGCAATGCATCAAATAAGGGTAAGCTTAACACGGAGACCTGCCAGTCTCAGTCCTAATCCTTGTATTCATAGCATATTCGTGCGGGAATAAGCCTTAAAGCCCTTTTGCGCTATTCTGACTGCCGGAGATCGAGAAGAAAAATGATTTGCAGAAATGCAGACTGTTGAGGGGTAAGTGGCAGCTTAGAGTTCTGAAAGTTAAAGACAAAAATACACTGTCACCTTCATACCAGGAACAGGTCGTATGATTTCTACATCCCTCTCTGGGCTATACGTGCTGCAGCCCCTGCCAGTCTATTGAAACCATCCTACATGTCACCTCTGACTGATTAGCTCATTACTTTTCATTGCAAAGTTGTGATTTA
>OMKL01026152.1:16619-29029 GCA_900302295.1 Parasudis fraserbrunneri
GTGCGCTTGGAGTCCGAGCATCACCAACACACAGCCTAATGACTCCAAGAGGAGAGCACTGGAGCACCTGCATCATCTTTCGTTTTCCTTATCGGGTAGTAGAATGAGTTAACGTTTCCACGCAAAACTGTTTTACTCCGTGAAAGACACTGTTGACGTGGAAACATTGGCCATTCTTCTTGTACCTAACGAGGAACACTAAAGATGATCCGTGTACTCTTCAGTTCTCCAGTCGTATTCTGAGAAGCACCGGGCCTTCATCTTCATCAACAGGTTGAATGTTGCTTGTGTGCTCCCTTCCTGGAGCCTAATGAATATTCAATTCATAATGTTGCCGAACAAAAAATGTTGCGAGAAAAACTCTCTCTCTTTTGTCAACTAACATTATTTCCTTTAGAATCCTGGGTCCCTGGTCAAATAATAATAATAATAATAGATTTTATTTGTATTGCACTTTACATTTAAACAAATCTCAAAGTGCTACAGATTAAAAGCATGAAAGAGATCTATAAAACATGAAAATAAAACAACAAAATAAAAACAACAAAGCAGAGCTAGCAAAAGGCTCTAGGAAAAAGGTAGGTTTTTAGGCCTCGTTTAAAAGAATCCACAGACAAATGTCCCTGGTCACTGACCCCAGATCAGCACAATGCCCCCCGCCCCCCTTCTCAAGAATTTTTTAATTTTTATGGTGACCAGAGATATTGATGTTCCTCTTTCAGGGGGCATGCAGAGGAAACTGTCTGTGGCCATCGCGTTTGTGGGCGGCTCCAACATCGTCATCCTGGATGAACCCACAGCAGGGGTCGACCCATACGCTCGCAGGGGTATCTGGGAGTTGCTGTTGAAGTATAAACAAGGTATGGGACAGGGTCGGGATCAATTCACTTTCATTTCAATGAATTCATAATTTAAAAAATTTTCATTCTCATTTACGTGTCAGTAGGTTGGATAATACAACCTTTTCACACCAAATGTTTTTCAGCCTTTGAATTTGAAGGAAAATCCACTTCCTGAACTCACTGAATTGAAAGTGAATTGATTCCGACTCTGATAGGGGACCTTCGGGCCAGAACCAAATCTCCACTAAAGGCTTTGAAGTCTCCAATGTTTGTGGTATTGACTGGACTACACATCCATGCATATGTTTGATCTGGTTCGAACTAAGAAACTTTGCAAAGTTTTAGCCCAGCCGAGCATGAACCTTTTTTCTTTGCAGAGTCTTAAAATGATTGCAGATACTTTAGACGGATCACAAACCGTCTAGTTCGAACAAGTTACTTTTCAAGACCTTCATTTGTGACACTGTCAAATGTGGCTGAAAGGTAATTGATATAATTTGCGTAGGAACTGATAGCAGTTGCGGTGAAGAAAAGTGAATCCATGATCGACGTGGCTTTTTAAGATAGTCGTTAATTGTCTGCTCCATCAGTCTGCTTGTCACTTTCTGTCTCTGCCACTTTCTGTTTGCCAGTGCCTGTAAGCAAGGCAAGACATTATAATAACACATTCTCCGAACAGATGTCTAAATGTTTAATGCGCATCGAGTGACATTCCGCCCTCGCCATGTCATTAGCTGTGCTCTCTCTAATCAAGTCCTTTCATTTCGATTGGGAGCAGGAGATAACTCTGTTATAATGAGAACACCCACATTCTTGCTGGTTGAATGAGTCATGTTTGGAGCTCTCCGGTCTTATTGGCACCGCGGTGCTGCAGAGGTCTGTCATTAAGCACACAAAGGCTGGGGAGGGCGTCCGTATGAAACCAGATAAAGGCTGATATCGGGGCTCCGTGTTGAAGTTATTCATGGTTAATTAGGTGTGCTCTGATTCAGAGACAAAAGGGACCGGTTGTCCCAAGCAGGTCTTGTTTAGAGACGTCTCTGTAGGGACATATTCTGTCGCTCGTGACTCAAACTAAGAAATTTGAAATAATCCCTTGGAAAAAAAATGGAAACGCCATTCCATCTTCATGAAGATTTAACGTTTCGTTTTAGATGCAAAGGACATCGCAGACCAGCAATCTCACTCACTCACTCACTCACTCACTCACCCACGGTTCTCTCTGCCCCTGTGTCTTGAGAATTTGTCGTGATACTTCTTCACAAAGGACAGTGTGTGTCCTTGTTTATTGATGGGATGATGCTGCTGTTTCCTTTCTCTTCCTTTTCTTTTTTTTTCAAGGGATTGTTCTCCGTTGTATTGGGCTGAGCACCCAGCTGAGAACTTTGAGAAGTTCACTTGCCCCTCTGTTTATTTAAGAAATTAAAATCTCACAAAGAGGCTATTGCAAACTGCTCCTGGCTTATGGCCATCCTGTTGACATTAGCTTACTAGATACAATAACATTGGACCATCACGGTAATATTTGTCTCTGTGTTGTTGACCTACGGTATCTTTCACAGCTGGTAAGAAGGGAAATTATATATTAAAATGCTAATTTGGAGACATGTTCATCTTTGATCTTCATATTAAAGGGTGGCTGTTGATTTCTCTCTTTTCAACTGCCATTAGAGTCTTCAAATGTAAAGCTTTGAAGTGACTTAACTTGCACATTATGAATAGTTAATTAGCGAGAGTTTACAACCCACTATGGGAAGATTGCTAGTATCAAGGGACAAGACCCTACTCATCATGGAAAAAAGATCAGTAAAGGCCCCTTCAGATGACTACCGGAAGAATCTCTTTGTGCTGACTGAGCCATTGTTTTCTCGTGGGGAGAGCGGTGGCACCCAACTGTGCTCAAATTTACAATTATTTCAACTTTGACCTGGGTTGCCGCTGACCTTACAAAGCGCTACCAAAGAGAATATAGCTTTGTGTGATGTAAGCAAAAGCAACTTCCAAACTAGAGTGGATCACGTTAAGAGATGGTAGAGAAATTAATCATCTCTTTGTTTTGGAGTGTGACACCACATAAAAGCTGAACACGATCTTTGCAGAAATGTTGTTGTTTTGTGTACTCATGAAATAGACAACCTCCGTGATGACGATCAACTAGAGACCTGCGCCCAACCTGGCGGTGAGCAAAGAGCAGAATGCTGGTCATGTGCAGGCAGCTTAATGCTCTACTAGTTGAAGCTTATGTCCAGAGACATTTGATGGCGTTAACCCTTTCAGGTGTATGATCTCACACATGTGGTTAGAATTTAGAGAACTGAACATTCTAATGATGTCACAACTACTGACCATTGAAATAGAGTTCTATTGTAAGATAGAATTCTGAGAACACATTCCAAAGAACATACACCTAAAAGGGTTAATGATATAGCCTATGGGAGACATTGTCTTCTTTTGTATTCTTGTCCTTAAGACCTGTGTCTTTTTCACAGGATAATTGGACCAGTACCAAACCTCATATCATGTTATCATATATCTAGACATTTTGATTTTTCAAGCTAGGTTGGCATTATATCCCATTCCTGCAAATGTTTCTCAAGCAATGTTCTCTCTCATGAAATCAGGTCATATATTGACCCATATAATGAGCCATATAGTGCATCTCTTAGTCTTTTGAGACAATATTGATTTCCTATCCACTCTGAGATATGTGATTGGTGAAAGCAAAGGAATAACTAATAATGGAGAGTTGACCCCTCCTCAACTCCAACAGTCTTACGAGTCAGGGTAGACTCATAGTCAGCAGTAATATGTGACTCTGTGACCCCACAAATCTTTAATTTCAATGCAAATCCATGGATTACCTGGTGAAAATAATTGCTTCCAGAAACTACATATTCCAATAATAAGGCTTGAGATCAGCGGAAACCCTTTTACGCGTCACAGATTAAGTCAGCAGCATCTCTGCTAACATGGCAAATATGCGCCCATTGACTAACACTGGAGCTGAAGAGTCGACTCTGCTTGACTCCAGTGGTGCGAGTCACAGTCGGGGTCGACTCCAGAAACCCACGCAGTCGTGCGCCACTAGTAATAATTCCAAAATAGTGAACCTCAAACCGTCAAATAATCGCTTTTTCTAGATGGAAGTTTTAATTTGAGGAAAAAAAATACTGCTAATAGGTAATAATATATAATAATAGGAAGGCTAATGAGCACTTTTCACATGTGTCTGATAAATTAAATATGCAAAAAATGGAGGGTGCAGTGTGGGGGAGGAGAGTTCATATTAGCAGAACATTGAGCCCTGTGGAGAGATGTATAGTAACATTAACTCCTACACAAAATACCTAATTCTGTGGCAGGAAAATGTGTTATTATATGTGAAAGATAATGTGGCCATCTTAGAGTTACCATGTATTTGATTACAATGCAAAAAAAAAAATTATTAATAAAAAAGAAAATTTGTCTCAACTTATATTTTCAACAAACATTTTGCATTGGCTTTTTTTACTTTAATCACCAAACTTTTTACATTTTATATTCACTCCCACCTATTTAATTGAATCAACTCCAATCCACTCCAATCCACCAATCCAAGTCCACTCTCCTCAGTCCTTGTGGTCCATAGCCTATTGAAATTTGTCATTTTCATTCATTCATTTATCATATTTAAGAGCAATCCATGATCTCCACTGACCAAACAAAAAGTAAAAATAATAGGAGGCAGCATGCAGATAATCATTCTACAGGCTGGCCTGTCTCACAAAATGTAACGTGTCTCCTGTCACTCCATCACACGCAAAAGAGAATGCATGCTAAATTATATATAGCCTATAAATCTTTCTCTTATAGTGGTTTGTGCTCACGGCTGCATTAGATTATCTTAGGTTGAATAACTGTTATGGAATGTGGGTAACCATCATGTTTTCCATGCATAATAAAGCTTATCGATTGATTCTGATCCACACATGATTTCAATAACCATGTGAAAAGTTTACATAGCTTGTTTTCAAGATTCAAGATTCTTTTATTTTCACAGTTTTAAAAATGTACATACATTCAGAAAACGTTAGATGCTAGTTTTCCTTCGCTCCTCAACCATGTAGTATGCACGAGATACAATATATTACAGTGTACAATACAATATAATTACATACAATTTGTTGTGATTAACTGATAAGAAGGTTCCATTCAGTTGATGGATTTCCTTCAGAGTCAAGTCAAGTCAGATTTATTTGTATAGCCCAAAATCACAATACATGTCTCAATGGGCTTCACAGGCCCACACAGGTACAACACCCCCTGACTAACCCCCCAAGGAAGATAAGGAAAAACTCCCACAGAAACCCTTAATAGGAAAAAAAGGGAAGAAACCTTAGATGGGCAATTCGATGGGAGATCACCCCCCCCAACCAGAATGCCATACGTGCAATAGGTGTTGAAGTGGGTAACAAATAAAAAAATTTAAAAGTAAACAAGGTAGTAATAATAGCAATGATAAAAGTAATATTGATGATAAAAATAATAGTGATGATAAAAAAAATACAGGGAAAATCATAGAAAGGTATAACGGGTAAGCAAAAACAACAGAGCATGATGTATGATCAGTGATGCCAAAAGTCCCATAATGTACAATCATTTGATAATTTTGTGACACATAGAATTAGTATTTGTAATCGGTCTATGCTGATAATTAATCGGTCTATGATTGTAATTAATTTCCCGACATGATCAGGAGAGTAAAATATGGATCCTACGTCTGTGTTTACACATCTCTTCTCGCTCGACGTCTTTCCGGCCAATCGTGCTTGTTGTGATGGTGAACGTGAGTCACGAGAAGTTACTTATTCATTCCCTAAGGATGATTTACCTAAGGATGAAGTAATTTTAGTTCCTACCTGTCATTGTTTACGGGGGACACATTTGTGTAACAACTGTAACCACTAATCACAGTACACATTCTATTTTTGGATTATTTCTTTTGGTTTACGACTCACGCACGATAATTCCCTTCAAAATACGATAATTTTCAAGCCTCTGGTTCGATACTTTGATATTTCCCATCTGGCAGTGCTGCCTGTTACACATATAAATATGTGTCGCACTGAGTGACTAAATCAACCACAACCCCTCAAACTGTAGAACCCAGTGAGTCTGTTGAGATGATGATAGGAGAAAACAAAATCATTATTAATATTTTCTTTTTTAGAAACTAACAAAAGATTTTGATACTCTCACTCACACTCACCAGGCATTGCCTCAGCCTACGAGGGGAAATGTCTCCTGAGATTTTGACTGTTTTCAAAAACTTTAATGAGATCAAAATAATATTTTTCTCTTGTTGTGTGATATGAAAAACAGCACCTGGTGCGTGTGTGTGTGTGTGTGTGTGTGTGTGTGTGTGTGTTTGTTCCTCACATTCCTTCCTCACATGTGAAATCTCCAACACCGCTGGTAAAATTGTTGAAGAAACTTGGGGGTGAGGATGCATCTCACCACTGCGTGCGAACAACTTCACAAATGCAGTGATTGGTCAAAGGGATCACCGTGTTGTCTAGTGTGTCATCGATTTGTCACATGATAGGACGATGTCTTTTTTTTTTTTTTTTTTTTTAAAGGCATGACTCAACACCTTTGTTCTAAGGTCCGTCCCGGAATGGTGATAAACCTAGCTTTAATCTATCTCCTGGTCGCACACTGACAAAGAGGTAGCCTCTTATCAAAGGCATCGATGCACGCTCTGACCTACGGGAAGCGGTGAGTTTCTGAGTGTAAACAAGGCATCTTTGCATGCACAGAGATAGAGAGACAAACGTGTCTCTTTGTTAGCACAACCAGGAGACTTTTCTTTTCTTTTCTTTTATATAATTATATGGTTTATATAATTTTGTGGTAGGATAACATTCACATCTAACTATCTAATGTAACTATAAAGGAAGGAATGTCTGTCTGTCCTCTTCTTGAGAACCGTTCATCCAATCGACTTCACACTTGGCAGGTGTATCGCTGAGGGCCAAAGTAAGTGCGGCGTCAAATGTGAAGTTGATTGAATGCGCAGTTTCTCGAGAACGCAGCGAGCAGCAACACCGGGGGGCCAAGCAATCCGGGCACACATACAACTGATGCAGACAGACACATTCTGATTAGTAAACTGGCTAAAACTCATATACTTAGACCAGCATGATCCTTTAACTTGTCTAACACGTTTCGGACAGACGATAATCAATTTATTGCCAATTCGTGCTCGGCTGTGCTTCTTTTTTTGGCATTTATGGCAAACACCACCATTCCTGTGTCAGGCCCCTCATTCACTTCCATTCATTTTGGGGACCAAAAGTCTAAATATCAAAGTGACTGGAAGTGAATGAGGAGTCTGACACCTTGGTGGTGTTGACAGGGGACGATCTTTAGCTTACCTGTAGATGACCTTAGGTAGAGGGTAGACTCTAGGTAGAGAAGTTCCGCTAAAGTGATCCATTTAAGCACCACAAACAAACACTGGGAAAAGTGCATCCTCATATATAAAAATGTCTCCCCTACTTGAAAGTTGTGTTCAAAACAGTCAATAATATTTTTTATTTTATTTTTACTCTCTTCTTGTAAACATTCTGTGTAATGAATTGAGCTCTGATATTGGTCTCATGGAATATTTAATTATACATTAGATGTAGTTAATTAAATAAAAAAAATAAAAACTTTAATTCTGTCTGCAATTTCACAGCACTTCACAGCTTTCAAGTATGTAGTAATCTGTAGTCTGTGCTTTGAAGTGGTATTTGATATACATGCAGTCCCTCTTCCCAGACTCAAAAGTTAAATGGAGGCTGGTCAAAAATGCAGGATTTAAGATGTTACGCACTGATATACCTCTAAAATGTTATGATTGAAATGAATCAGAAGTTCCCTCTGTGAAAAGCCCATCATCACAGAACACTGCTTTGCTGCTCTCAGTCAGACTACAGTTTGTCTCAACGCTTTCAATGTCTTGTTTCTTGTACACCAAAAATGCAGCTTGGTGCTTGTAACTCTCTCTCCCAATCACAATTGTGCCACTTAAGCTAGGTTGGTTGATTAGCACAAATGTATCATCATTGTTATGATGGAATATTGTTATTCTTTTTCATAGCCTGCATCATCAAAGCCAAAACATGATGCAATAGCTGTAAACAAAGTTTGAGATAAGATATGTTCAAGCAAATGTCCATTTTTGTATCAAGGCAATGATGACTTGGAACTCACATGTCAAAAAGACATGGAGCATACACAAGCTAGCTCTCCATGGGGTCTGAAAGCGGCACATTGAGAAATAAACAAATAGCTCACTGCCTAAAATGGTCGTCAATAAAGTCAATTTGACTTACCATGGTGATGTGTTGGTGTCTTGTCTCTCATGCCACAATGAATTCCTGGTGCTGTGATAGCATTAAAGTACAAGAAAAAGACAATTCTGTGCCCCCCTCTGTACTAAGAGCAGCAACAAGGCATAGCTCATGCATATTGGCTATTCTAAACTTTAATATCAATGCCCCTGTCTGATGGCACACTGACAGCCTGTTGCCTTGGTAACACATAGATAAATAGAGAAATCATATTTTTCTTGTACTTAAATGTTATCACAGCGCCAGGAATTCATCACCATGGTAAGTTAAATTGACTTTATTGACGACCATTTTCACCGGCAAGCTATTTGTTCATTTCTCAGTGCTCCCCTTTCAGACCCAATGGAGAGCTAGCTTGCGTACCTTCCATGGGTCTGACATGGCAGGCTCGTCTCTCTGGTGTTCAGCTTAAAGGTAGAATTTGTAATGCCATCAAATAGCGACCTCTCTGCAAAAGAGCCCCGCTTGGTGTACCACTTTGTTTACATTTTTTTTTTGTCTGATGTGTAGGCTGGAGATGAGTGGAAATAGGGGAGGGGTTGCTATTGCTAGCCACACCTCAGGCTCTGCTAAGAGAGGTCTGTGGCTAGCAATAGCAACCCCTCCCCTATATATCATATTAGGTGCAATACCAAGAGGCGCACTTTTGCATAGATGTCGCTGTTTGATGGCATTACAGATTCTAACTTTCAGGAGAGACTTGTTCATATTCACGACATTATGTTAATTCTCTTTTAGGGTGGATTTTCCCTTTCAATTTAACTTAAACCGCAACACTGTTTTGCGTGGTAGAGGGGGATGACCTTGTACAAATTTTGAAAAAAGTTGCCCCTATGACTCCAATTAATTTATCATTTTAAGTGGCAACATTTTGTTGACGTTGGTGTGTTTATTAGCTATGCATTCCAGTCTCACCTGGTTCTTAGGAAACTCCCAGGCCAAATGTGAATATCAAATCATAGCGTGGGGTAAATAAATAGTATTCAGCCCCCTTCACGTTCTGCTGTTTTATATTCTGAATTTAAAATGTGTCAGATCTATTTGATAGAGTGAAGAAATCGGAATCCAAATATACCTGCCATGTCAGGCTAGCTCACTGGAAAAGGGGGTAAACCATCCTTCAAAGTTAAGCTACATTTTGATGGGGAAAGAATGGGCATGGGCATTTTCATTTGAATTTTTGTATTTCAATTTCAATAAACTTGTAAAAAAAAAAAAAAAAATACATTTAAAAAATACATTTGATCTAATCCTTAAAAAATAAAATAAAACAACAAAATGTGGAAAGTGAAGGGGGCTGAATACTCTCTGGAGGAACTGTAAATTAAATCCTTTGGGTTAATGGCTCATCAGTGCACAGAGAGCAAGGACTTGCTAAGTATAGTACACCAGGGTACATCGGAGGGGTCAACAGACCCTGACTTTGGCTGCCCAACATCTTCATTTCTGTCATACAAATTTCAACTGACAAATCCCCTGCCTAGAATTCACTTCATAGCAGCCATGTCAAAAAGCTCCCTCGGCACACAGTGATTTGTAATTTGTAATTACAAGGATTGATTAAAATGACCTCACTGGGTTACAATGTATTTAAAAAAAAAAATCAAATTATTTGACCACTGAGGCCTTTAGCTGACAGCTTGCGTCTGTGACTTTTGGAAGGCACATGTGGGAACAGAGAGATGGCTCGGCTTGTCCAAGGGTTAGATGTTATTAAAAACTCTCTCAGATCTGAATGCAGCCATTTTCAGCTGTGTGTATCTCTAAAGCTGTGTGTATCTCTCAAAATGTTACTCTCCCTTGCTTTCAATCAGATCCAGCAGCAGATGCATTCAATTTGACTTTCAGTTTGTTTCAACAGACCCAGTTTGTTTTATACATGCTGGTGTGCTGTGAGGTGAGTTCTGTAACCGGCCCCATTTGCATGCCATGATAACTAATATACATACTTCAAAACCCATATTTCTTGTAAAGCCCTGAATTGTTTGAGTAATTTTTACACTGCAAATTAAATCTCACCAAGCTCTGTGTTTTGCCATCCGGGTCCATCAATCTTAGTCTGGGTCTGTAATGAGATTATCATTCGATTGATGAGCTTCCACAACCCGCCCCCCCACATGTACTGAGATACTCTTTACACATGCACGCGCACACACACACACACACACACACACACACACACATACACACACACACACATACACATGCACTCCCCACCAACACACACATTACTGAGGAGCATGCCTAACAAACGCACACAAACATGCACACACACACGCACCCATGCCACACACACACACACACACACACACATCCCGACCCCCTAAAGTAATCTTGCAGCTCCCTGGGGGGTCCAGAACCCCAGGCTGAGAAACATTGGATTAGAGAGATAGATAAAGTACACTTGAATAGTACCACAAAAAGTACCACAGTATCAGTGACTATTACCGACCTTTCTTCATCCCCATGGGTAGCCTATATCTAGTATTACCATCTGGTGGGAGGCGGTTGACAAAATTGCCACCCTGAATTCTCTCAGTTCAAGGCAGGTTCGTGTGCATGTGTTATTAATACTCCCTGGTGGACAAGAAAGAGAGGGGAAAGGAAGACAAAAATAAACTGGGGAAAATATGATAGGAATTACTTATGAGTAATTTTGTCTTCAGGATAAGAGACTGAGAGACTGAATGTGTTGAATAAGTAATTACACAATACTGCACTGTAGAACAGATTTATTCCAAGTTGGTCTAAATACTGCACTGTAGAACAGATTTATTCCAAGTTGGTCTAAATACTGCACTGTAGAACAGATTTATTCCAAGTTGGTCTAAATACTGCACTGTAGAACAGATTTATTCCAAGTTGGTCTAAATACTGCACTGTAGAACAGATTTATTCCAAGTTGGTCTAATCGATCAATACTGCACTGTAGAACATATTTATTCCAAGTTGGTCTAATCGATCAATACTGCGCTGTAGAACAGATTTATTCCAAGTTGGTCTAATCGATCACTATTGCGCTGTTGAACAGATTTATTCCAAGTTGGTCTGATCGATCAATACTGCACTGTAGAACATATTTATTCCAAGTTGGTCTAATCGATCAATACTGCGCTGTAGAACAGATTTATTCCAAGTTGGTCTAATCGATCACTATTGCACTGTTGAACAGATTTATTCCAAGTTGGTCTGATCGATCAATACTGCGCTGTAGAACAGATTTATTCCAAGTTGGTCTGATCGATCAATACTGCGCTGTAGAACAGATTTATTCCAAGTTGGTCTGATCGATCAATACTGCGCTGTAGAACAGATTTATTCCAAGTTGGTCTGATCGATCAATACTGTGCTGTAGAACAGATTTATTCCAAGTTGGTCTGATCGATCAATACTGCACTGTAGAACAGATTTATTCCAAGTTGGTCTGATCAATCAATTTCAAGTTATATTGGAGATTTGCAAAATTTATTATGACTAATAACAGATTAGGTTTGACAGATATAGCACTAGTCTAATTTACATAGTACAGGCCTACTCTTACAAACAACAACAAAAAGTATTCTGAAAGTGTAGCATGCATATACCCTGAAGGGTACAGAAAGGATTTTCTTCTTCTCAAATGACTTGTAGCATTGGTGCTACATTCTGTGTTCCCTGCATGTGAGCTATTTTCTGATGGGATACATGAAGAGTTTAATTTCACAATGAGATATCCATCATCTGACTAGACTCGAGCTGGACCTTTCTGGACTACCGTAATAGTGAAGTGAGTACATTTACATTTAGACATTTAGCTGACGCTTTTATCCAAAGCGACTTAACAAATTGCTTGCAACAAGTCAGCAAGAGAGCACACCTCTGGCGGTTAAGGGTAAGAGTGAGTGAGTTAAATGGTAAATGGACTGCATTTATAGCACTTTTATCCAAAGCGCTTTACAACTTATGCCTCACACTCACCCATTCACACACCGACGGTGGAGGCAACCATGCAAGGTGCCAACCTGCTCATCGGGAGCAGTTAGGGGTTAAGTGTCTTACTCAAGGGCACTTCAACACGCTGCCAGGAGGAGCCGGGGATCGAACCGGGAACCTTCAGATTACCAGACGATGGCTCTACCTCCTGAGCCACTGTTACCCAGGTCGAAGCCTGGACAGTGGTGGGATCTTCTAACTGTCTTCTGTGTGTCCG
>OMKL01026180.1:3492-14796 GCA_900302295.1 Parasudis fraserbrunneri
AAAATTGGTTAGCAATCCTCATTGAAACCTTTGGGTACTGCTAGCCATGAGCTAGCATGAACTAGCTAGTGGTACCCTGTGGTTTCAATGAAGAATGCTAATAACTCTCACCCAAACTTCAGAGTCTGTAGCACCCATTTCATCCATATAGTCTTCGTTCGTCATACCAGATGTTGGGCCAGCATAAGTCACCCACACGTACATATTGTGTACCAATTGTTTTGAAATCTGAAAAGGTCTATAGCAAGCCAGTATTTAGCACTGCTATTTGGTTTAACTTGCGGCAGAAATAGCCCCCCCCCCCTCTTCCTTTCAGCGGAGGGGAATGACTGAAGAGGCCTGAGATAGCAGAGTGCTCTCATTCTGCCTCCAGGCCTTTCAACCCGGGTCGAGACACAACTCTGAGTCACGGGGAGAGAGAGCAGCTGGAGGCATCGGCCTGACTGGTCAGGCAGGCTTCAGTTAGGATTGAAGCCTGCATGAAAAGACAAGTGCTGCATCTAAAAATCTGTTCAGTACGAACCCAGCAGCATGTACGATCCTCACTGATCCTACTAGGTAGTGATGCACCAATACACTGGCAGACGATTGGTTGTGGACGATTTGGGATTTGAAAAGCCCAATTAGAAAACAGACAGATTGTATTTTTACGGCCGACCGCAGAATTGGCATTTCTGTAACCTTTTTTTTACTGGGAGTATGTTGTTCAATACAAGTGGCCAAGTGAATAACAGAATAACAACAAGGAACTTTGTTTGAAGAACAGTTCGCGTAAATCAGTAGAACTCATTCAGCATGGGGGGAAAAACAAGAACTAAAAATCGACCAACAGCCTCGATCGACCTAAGACCGAACCGGCTGATGAATGGATTGGACTATGCGGGGGGGGCAGCCATACTGGTGTCACTACACTGTAACAATTCAACCGGAAAATATCCACTTTGACGTTCTCCAGGACTCACCTTCATTTTCTCAGCCTGAGACATCTTTCTGGTTTTTCGACCTGCCGGGAGGAAGATTCAATTACATGAATTATTCAATTACGCATTCAATCAGAGAATGAGGGAGAACTTCAACAGAACTCTTTTGTACAGAAATCTTCTGTCAACTTGTAATGTAGGTGTCTGTAAAAAATAAAATAATAATAATAATACAATCTGAGCATTGTGACCATGCATAGTGTGCCACATCTCTTATTATGGTGCTGATTAAACTGATTCTGAATAGTAACTTTAGTTCAGTTCAATCACTAGTTCTACACATAAAATGGAGGTATTTCAGTAGGATGGGAGGCCTGTCTGTGTGAGAGACAGGAAGTCTGCTGCCTGTGTGCTCAGAATGGTTAGTGAGCGAGCTGTGTCTCACCACAGAAAACTGACAGCCCTCTTTTCCTGCCTGCTTTGATGGGCGGGCAATGACTAACTGTAGGGCCCAACACATAGCTTTCATTTACAGATAAGGGTTGGTTCATATCTCCATCTCCAGTTCCACATTTAGAATATGGTTAATACCAGCCTAGATGCAACCAATAACGTCACAGTTAACAGTCTTTCCTGCCAGTGTGACTTGTGTTAACAATGAATTAAATCTCAAAACAGAAACTCTGGGCCACACAACTGAGATTAAGTTGAAGAGGGTCTGTGTTGTCTAACCATCATCTAAACATAAAGCGTTAATGACCAGTCAGGTTGCTGACGTGACTTCAAGACGACTGCTAGACGTTGTTGCTACTTTGATGGGAAGCTAACATTACCTAGCTATATAGCTAACTTATACATAAGGTTCGTTTTATATAACTAGCCTGTAACGTTAAAGCCTGATAACGTTAAACTGAGTAAAACGTGTGCAGTGACGGTATTAAAAAGTCGTCGAGGGGAAGGGTGGGAGGAATGAATTAACATTTTCAGGCTTAGTCAAAAGCTAGCTAAGTTAGCTGTTTAGTGAAATGAACTGGTTTTGGCATCAAATCACACTCTGTAAGCTTGTGTAGAGCTGATATTGTAGAATGCTAAAGTTTGCTAGCTAGGGTTAGCTCAAATCAGAGTCACTTGATAAAACAAAGTAGCTAAAGCTACAGCTAACTAGCTGACGTTATCACAGGATGCTACTAGCCGCAGGAAGCCTCTCTCTGCGGGGTGTCGGCTTTACATGCATACTGTTAATACTACAGACGACCCAAAACAAGACTTGAATTAAACTGACGACAGAATAAATTAAAGATGTGTAAAGTTACCTCACAGATTGTCTGCGAAAATCACGGTGGAGTACGGAGGGTCTGACTGCTGGGATGAACCTCAAATTCTTCAGATTCCGTTGCAGCTTCCGACCTTACCAGCACGGACCACAATGCACTGGGCGTGAGCTCGTTCTATTACATACTAGGCAAATGAATGAACTCGACCGAATATGATTGTTGTCATTATCATAATGATTGTAAGGCATGAAGTATGAACATGATATGATTATGTAAGACATAACTATAACTAGTACATGATATGATTTTGTAAGACAGAATTTTTGGAATGCACATTTTCCTCCATGTTGGAAGAGACAACGGTTGCTATGTGTTGATATATTCATTCATTCAATCTTTATTTAATCTCAAAAGATCATTGAGAGCAAGCTCTCATTCACAATGATGTTGAGAATACACAGCACACAATAAATACAAAAATGATACAAAACAAAATAAGAAAAGTCAATCAATTAAAAGCAACTGCAGACTGGGGTGAAATGGTCGGTTATTAAGGATTTAAAGTGACCAATGGATACTCATGTATTGAGTTTTAAAGTACATTGCAAGGCATTCCACGTGTCAGGGGCACAGAAGCTACAAGCAGATTTCCCAAGTTCAGTGCAAATTCTTGGGGCTTGAAGTGTATAAGCCGATCATTGGGGCAAGTATCAGAATCAGAATCAGAATCAACTTTATTCGGCAAGTATTTGCATACAAGGAGTATAACTCCAGTTTTGTAGCTCCATCTCCATGTACTTACACACAAGAAAAGAAAGGCAAAAAAGAAAAGGCAAAAAAAAAGAGAATAACAAAATGCCTAGAGGTCCAGCCTAATAACGGGTGGAAGATCTCCAACAGTGGCTTTATATAGGAACAGATGCCAGTGCAAATTACATCTCTCTGCCAGAGAGGACCAACCAACCCTGTTGTACAGGATACAGTGGTGAGTATTACAGTATAACTACTGTATCACCAGTGATACATCTGAGGGCGGAATGATATACAGAATCTAAGGGCTTAAAAGTGGAAGCAGCAGCATGTCTATAAATTACATCTTCATAATCCAAGACTGATGGGAAAACTGCTTCAACAACTCTCTTTCTGTTAGTCATTGGGAAGCTGGTTCTGTTCCTGTACAGGAAGCCAATTTTTTGCCGCAATTTTACTGGCAAGATTTCTCATCAAGCTAGATGCCAAGATATTTGAATTCTGTATCTCTCTCAATGTTAAATCCATTCACAGTGGATACATGCAAATTAACGTAAACAATATCTCTGGCTCTAAAGAACAGCATGACTTTTGTTTTATTTGCATTAAGAACCAGTTTAAGATTAATAAGCGCATCTTGCAAAGCATTAAAGGAGAGTTGCAGGTTCTCAAAGGCTAGTTGTACAGAGTCAGTAATACAATGAGACAATATTATTAATATAAATGGTAAATAAGACAGGACCAAGGATTGAACCCTGCGGTACACCTTTAGTAATGGGCAAGAATTCTTACTGGGCATTCCCCATTACTTTTCCCACACTGACGTCTCTCAGACAAATAGCTCTGAAACCAGCTGCAGGAATTTGCATCAAACCAACGCTGTATAGTCTTTGTAAAAGAAGAGAATGGTCAACTGTTGCTTTTGACCAAAATACAAATAGGGCAGCACAATGTTTTCTATGAGTAATATATCAACAAAAAATTTATAAATTGGTGTTTAATTACTGGATCTTGTAAACAAGTCACAGTGGAAAAGAAATATCATGCTTTTCCAGTGTTTTACCTACTCTGCCACTGCTAAGAAGTTAGGTATTTTCTTTCAAAAGTGGTTACCAGTGGGTACAGGCAGCCATGTTGGAAGAAAGACAACTACACAAACATTCTGTGCAAGGCCTGTATTGTACTCCTTTTGAATTCTTATGTGTTTCATCTAACATTAAAGTCGGTAAGCAAGTGGGATCCATAATAAGATAAGCATGTAATTATAGCCTCACTGGATTACTTTGTAAAGTACAGATATATAAATCTGTGGTAGCCTAATTATACAACATTAAGTAATTCCTCATAGCTCCACTGATTTGCTGCAGTGCAAGATTTTAGCTACAAATTTGTGGCAAATCAGCTCGTCATGCGTCTGGGGTGCTTTGTAAAGGAACAATGGTGGAAAAGGTACTAAATACCCTTGCTGGTCCCAAAATGTTTATGCTTCATGTTTAGCTATGTTTCATATATGAAGCTTAAACAGCCCGGGACTACTGGCCAGAAATAAATACCCCTGATTGGCCCAGAACTCTGGTAAAGCTAAATTCTCTTGTTAGTACTTTACTCAATATTAAAGGGTAAGTTCAGAATTTTGAACCTCTAGCCCTATATCCTACTCATGTATGATGTTGTTGAAGGGTAGACTCCTTTCTCAGCACAATCCATGCTGTTCTTCATACTGGATACCCAGCTCCTCCTTAGTTAGACACTAAATTAATGTGAAGTTAATGGGGCCACTGTAAAAAGCACTTAAAGATCCCATGAAATGAGATTAAATAAAAATGGTTCCTCCATTTGATCAACTTTGTCTGCACCTAGTTCTCATCTATCTATCACTATGCACAAACATTTCCTTTTTATTTTCGTCTAAAGAAATCCATTGTTTTCTCTTCCTGGAAAACGTACCTCCTCTGTGAGTGACGTCTCTCTGCCCTTGAGGGCGAACACCAAAATAAATGTCCAGTACATTTTGATTTTGAACCGCGACCCTCCAGTGCGCGGGTACTTTAGGATGTCAATCAAACGTCAATCAAACGGACCCCCGCCCCACCCCCAAAGGTCTGTTTCATTCAGAAATACGTCAAATCACATGTGCAGTACATGTCTCCCAGCTGATCTGGACCAACTCACATGCGCAGTACATGTCTCCCAGCTGATCTGGACCAACTCACATGCGCAGTACATGTCTCCCAGCTGATCTGGACCAACTCACATGCACAGTACATGTCTCCCAGCTGACCTGGACCAATTCACATGCGCAGTACATGGCTTGCAGCTGATCTGGACCATCTCACATGTGCAGTACATGTCTCGCAGCTGATAGATAGATGCTGTCTGCTAGTACTCGTCAACTTCACCAAGTTACGACTCTGGGTGACTTTTAAAAAACATCATGACATCTTCATGATAAAAAAGTATAAAATTAACAAAGTTATTAGAGGACATATTCCATGTTGATGGTATCTTCTTAAATTTTTAAGAGCTGCGTCTTTTCTATGGGCAGTCTATGGGAAAGTGCCTTTCTGTGCCAGAAGGTATTACCGCCAGTGGCCAGCAGGGGGGATCGGCGTGCCGGCTGAAACCACTGCATGGGGGCTGCTGTAGTAATGCATTCTCGTAGTGGGGGCGGAACGAAATTGCAGCATCCGGTCATTTAGTGTTAGCAATGTGGCTCTTAAAATTAGGCTAGTTAGCAAGACATATAATCCTCAGATAAAACATCACTTCACCTCTCACCCCAAATGTATGAGGCCAACATTTTTACTGGTAATTACTGGTAAACGGGAAAGGAAAACACTGTTTATTTTCGCCATAGGCGGAAAAAAAGGAACTGGAACTTCACGTTTTTCTTCAAGATGACGACAACATTTTAGAGGTCTATTCTCTGGGTCCACAAAATCAGTCTCCCATTCATTATCAATGGAGCAGCTCCAGACTTCTCTGGTTTCTGGATTTGGCACCTCATGTTCACAAATATTGATTAAACTTTCCTAGGCCATGAAAATAATATAAAAAATGTTAATTTGGGTGGCGTTCCCCTTTAAGTTTATCATTGAAAAAAATTTCTCTAAGTCAATGCAGGTTTTGGAGAATAAAAACTATGATTTTTGTAGTGGCGAAACATCCACTAAATTACTCGTTAGTTAGGACACAGAACATTTAGTTAGTGTCGGTTACATTACTCAGTTTGTTGTAGGGGGCTTCCAGTAACATGTCAACTTTACTTGTTTGCAAAATAATTTTTTCAGGTAAAGTTTACTTGAAGTCAATGGAACAGTGCAACAAGTAAGTGCTTACTAGTCCAACCTGGTTAGAAATACGTAGATTAAGTGTAACACATCTTAGTTATTAATCACAGATAACTTAAACTGCTCTGTCTCAACTTCAAGTCGCTACGTTAGCTCTAACCAACGTTGTTAGCTAACGTTACTGGTAAGTTAGCTAGCTATTAGCTCGCTGCTCTGTGAATTTCCCCTAATTTGGCACAGGTCCTAACAATGCTGTTTGTAAGATAAGGTATTTAGATATGTTAATCACATATCTGTTAGCCAAACTTGTAACATTAGTTGGGGAACAAACATAGCTACCGTTAACTGTATTAGCTAACATATCAGCACCATATCACCTTGGCCAACATGGACGGTTTGCCAGGAAATCTGAGGTCCCTTTTCATGATGTGGATTTCTGGAGTATTGTTTTTCTTGTCCTTTATATGTATATTTGTGACCAATTGTCATGCAAACTAAACTTAGGTAACCAGCTTTTTAAACACCACAGTGACCAAATCTGCTTGGTGCTGTCATACACTGCTGTGACCACCCTTGATTTACCATACAGCAGACAGCTGTCACAGTTAGGGAGGTAAAACAACAATCAGCAAGCACACTCCGCACTGCTTCTCAGCAAAATGACACCTGGGTGCTTTTTAACTCGCCATTTAACTCTGAATGTATGATATAAGTGAATATAAAGCTATTGAATCGTAGCTGCAATGACTGTGTGGCTGCCTTGTTCGCTAGAATGGGATACTGTTGAGAGAATTTAATAACTGAGGGTGAACTGCCCGGTGATAACCGTTTATTATTTTTTTTGTTCTCAATGTATATAAGCGGCTCGTTGGTCTAGGGGTATGATTCTCGCTTTGGGTGCGAGAGGTCCCGGGTTCAAATCCCGGACGAGCCCGACTTCTTTTTGGAATGAACGATAAGGTATCCGTGTCACGTGTCAAGTAATTGTCTACGCATTGCACATTCTACAACTCTTATGGATGCGTAAAGCATTTATCTGCTTAAATTATATTTCCTGCCATGCAATATTTTGTCTGTGTAGACTGCAGGTAGCCATCTTTAAACCACTGTTATACTGATCTCTTGTGGTTCTCCGCGGTACAACCACAATATCTGGATACAAATCCATCCTAAAACTGATCCAGATTCCTAATATTATGCTAGCAGTCTACCTTGAATATATATAATTTATGTCATCATGAACAACTCTCTTTAGATGATCAATACTGTAATATATGAAGTCATCATGTGACAAAGCCTAGAGCTGCTCTATTGACAGTAATTTGAAGATTACAGTTATGTTTGGTTCTGTGCTGGGCAGTGGTTCGGTTGGTTCTCAAACCTTTTCATGTCAAGGACCCCCAGATTCGTGTGTAGTAACCCGTGGTCTGAGAAGATAGTTGTTGTTCAATGTGATTTAGTACAGAATTCCATAACTGTCTATTCTGTAGTTGTACGTTGCTGTATAACTGTGGAGAGAGTGAAACCTATAATCAGAATAGTCATTCTTATACATTGTGCTAATTTCTTGAGATTAGAATATTAGTGAATTTGAAGTACTCCTCATTTTGCTGGGGACCCCCTGGAACCCCCTCAAGGACCCCTGGGGGGGTCCCTAGAGGCCACGTTGACAACCAATGGTCATATTAGCTTGGACCTATATAACGGTCCAGAGGCCCTGGTCAGATGGTCAGAGGACCAGAAAGACCTTACAGCTCAGAGGATATGGCACACCTGACCTGACCGCCTAACACTGAATCAAAAGTCAGTGTGTGGTTATCTCCAGGTCTGAATTGGAGGTCAGTGTGTGGTTGTCCCTAGGTCTGAATCGGAGGTCAGTGTGTGGTTGTCCCTAGGTCTGAATGGGAGGTCAGTGTGTGGTTGTCCCTAGGTCTGAATCGGAGGTCAGTGTGTGGTTGTCCCTAGGTCTGAATCGGAGGTCAGTGTGTGGTTGTCCCTAGGTCTACCACCACCCATGGCATTTTACCACACAGAGAGTCAAGCGGAACAATAGAAGCCTCGCACGGAATGTTTGTGTAGTTCTCTGTCTTCCATCATGGCTGCCTGTACTGTTCTGTTACTGTTCCACTGCGACTTGTTGTTTATACAATCCAGTAATAAGACACAGATTTATTAAATTATATTACATGGCCTATAATATATAAAATAGGCCTATATGGTCTATAATTGTTACAAGAATGCAGATGTGACACAATGGATTCAGTCAGCAATAATTATTATAATTAATACATATTATTATTATTATTATTATTATTATTTACACCCTAACAGACTTCAACTCACCTGTCTAAGGAGTAAGGACCACATAAATAATGTACAAGTCATCATAATTCCCCAAGCGCTTAAAAATGTGCCAACAAATTAACACTGAAATCCACAAGCCTGCCTGTGTAGCAGAGCCTCCTGCCTGAAGCATAGTAAGACTAATATCTCCCTTGGCCATGTGAAAACTAGTTCTTTTGGCTGACCGGTAGATGTTTGGGTTCCCATGTGGGGTACCCGGGTTCAAATCCAGATGGGTTACACCTAGTAACCATACTGGCAAAACTGACCTGAGAATGTCATGCCCTTTTTATTGATGTATATGATAACACGATGAGGCTATAGCACGTTCATCTGAATCCATCCTTCTTTCTTTTTTCCAAAATATAAAAACAATATGATTCAGTTCAGGCGATTCAGAATCAGATTTGTGACTTACTGGACTCATAGTTTGTTTGCCTTTTTAATAAACTGTAGACCACAGAAATAACATATGAATTCTTCATCTGAGCAGTATTGCCCTTTAAATAGGTGAGGGTCAGTTTGTGGGTTTCTAAGTCCTCCTGTAGGTCTGCTATCTATGGAATTACCACCCAGACTCACTCCACATAACCTGTCTAAGGACCGCATAAGGCACAAGAAGCCATAATTCCCCAAAAGCTTAAAAAGGTGTCTTCAAATGAAGATAATCGGCCCCTCTGCCTCCTCATCCACCTGCCCGCGGTACATTCACCACATAATCTCCTTCCTCTGGTTCATGAGGAGCCACCGGACGACTTAGAAATATTCTCACTTTCACGCCTGTCTGTCTCTCTCTGCTGGTAAGGGGGTTTATCTCAGAGGACTGTTGTCACGCCGTCTCCGCCTCCTTTTCCACCCTGTCTGGCTCCCTCAGGGTGGAGGAGTAATGGATTACACAAATCTGATTACAAGTACATGGTGAATGTAATCAGTTACTATAAAAACTACTCAGGATATCTCCAGAGATACTTCATCCGATTACAAGTACATGGTGAATGTAATCTGTTACTATAAAAACTACTCAGGATATCTCCAGAGATACTTCATCCGATTACAAGTACATGGTGAGTGTAATCTGTTACTATAAAAACTACTTAAAATATCGCCAGAGATACTTAAAAAAAAAAGAGAGAGTTTGTGGATGACTCAAACACATGGTTGAAGTCAGCATGTGGATCACTTTATTAAAGAAACATTGTTTTACACATTTCAGGGTAACAGTGTTTGTAGTTGATAGTGACAGTCTGTAAATATTAATATATTGTCTGTTTAAATTGACACACCTCAATTCTACTGGTTTTGGAGCTAAAGTAATCCAGAAGTAATTAAAGGTATACAGATGACCTCACTGGGTGTGAGTAGGGTAGTTGAGGCCACCACGAGGATGCTGGCTGTGATGTGGGGCGAGGTCGTCTGTACCTGTAACTTGTCATAATTTTCACCTCAAGAGTTGTTTATAAACATATCCCTTACAACCCTAACTTTAACCATTCCTGCAACCTACAAATTCAAAAAGACATTTGAAATCGTCCTTCCCAGCATCGGGATAGTAGACACTACCATTTGGGTCGCCTATTCCAGCAGATTACATTAATGATTAAAATTTTAAACATGTAATGAGTAATCTGTAAGGGATTATATTCTGAAAGAAACGCTCCCAGCTCAACTCTCCCAGTGTCGGGGCTAATCTGAGGGTGTTGTTGTCACGCCGTCCTGCCTCCCCCTCCTCCTGTCAGGCCGGGGGACAGCCGCAGCGGTGCTTAATACGTGTCCAAGCAATCTCCGAGTAAATACCAATCTCTCCTCCTTCTCTGTCACAGCGAGCGTATCATCGCCGTGGGAGGGACACTGTTTTCATTATGCCCTAAGCTTCTTACCATGCTCTGTCATTTTTTTTTAGAAGGGTCCTCACATTATGCACCGTATGGATATCACATGTATTTGAAGTGTCTCTCCACCAACCCTGCCCTGCGTAACACGGCACCAGGATCTCTCTCTCTTCTTCACTTCCTGAGTAAGAATGGAAAGTGGCTGATTAATTCCTCCTGGATTTAATATAAAACGGACACTCGAGTCTGTAATCTCTTACCTTAGAGAAAGAGAGGGGGGAGAGAGAGAGAGAGAGTGGTACAGTAGGTAGAGATGGATAAAGACGGCCTCAGATCACGGGAAGTGTAATTTCAGAGGAGAGACAATAAGAGAGCAAGCAAGAGAGGGGGAGAGATAGAAGAGAGGAGGTATAGACAGAAGAGAGGGAGGTATAGACAGAAGAGAGGAGAGATAGACAGAAGAGAGGAGGTATAGACAGAAGAGAGAGGAGGTATAGACAGAAGAGAGGAGAGATAGACAGAAGAGAGAGGAGGTATAGACAGAAGAGAGGAGAGATAGACAGAAGAGAGGATGTATAGACAGAAGAGAGGAGAGATAGACAGAAGAGAGGAGGTATAGACAGAAGAGAGGAGAGATAGAAGAGAGGAGAGATAGACAGAAGAGAGGATGTATAGACAGAAGAGAGGAGAGATAGAAGAGAGGAGAGATAGACAGAAGAGAGGAGGTAAAGACAGAAGAGAGGAGGTATAGACAGAAGAGAGAGGAGGTATAGACAGAAGAGAGAGGAGGTATAGACAGAAGAGAGGAGGTATAGACAGAAGAGAGGAGGTATAGACAGAAGAGAGGAGAGATAGACAGAAGAGAGGGAGGTATAGACAGAAGAGAGGAGAGATAGAA
>OMKL01026553.1:1114-14822 GCA_900302295.1 Parasudis fraserbrunneri
CGGGCGCGACATGGTTAACGAGAAAGAGAGAAGGAGGGATGGAGGGGAGGAGATACTGCAGGCGCGACTGGGGACAGAGCAGATTATCAAGGCTGTGTGGTGTATCTAATGAATCTATGAATAGCAGAGAATAAATTAGAATAGATAGACATTATTTGGCTGGCACAGTGCCTTTGGGACAGTTCCAATTCCTATTTTATTCCATCCTATTCTAGGACCACATTTAATATTTCTCTGCTGCTCTATTCTATATTAGGATCACATCTAATACTTATATTCTACTCATTCTAAGAATACAGTTGAAACAAATAAAAATGTAAATGCACTAAACGGTCAGATTTACCACATGTTTTGTAATGTAGCAGTTTTTTTTTTTGTTCAAAGCAGATGACTTGTGATCTACTCTCAAACAAAGCATTGGCTCTCACGTCTCTGGCGCTGAAAGTTTTTGTCCCTCTTAAGCCAGGAATAAGCTAGCAAGACTAAGACTTGTCCCAGACAGACAACTTTTCATAATCTTTAGGGGAAATCCGTAGATCCCTATACCAGTAGGTCTTAGGGCATGGAATCACTTTCAGTGTTGTTCCCCCAGAGTAGCTTAGGCTCCTGTGCCTTGGACATGGGCATGTTGACCCAAGTGGGCACCATAGATGTGGTAGTCAAGCTCAGCTTTACCTGCCATTTAAGGGTATGGACACTCCAGAAGATTTTGACCAGATTTATCTCAAAATGTCATCTTGAGCATTCACAGAGAGATCCTGGAGATTGTGATGTATTCTTGCACAATCCACACTTGGGCAGCATGGTGGCACAGTGCACCGTTGCCTCACAGCAAGAAGGTGCTGGGTTGGAAACGTTTGGTTGATGTGAGCGTGCATTCTACAGTTTGTCTTCTTGTTTCTTGTCTTTTCTACTGATCTATAAAACATGTCTTATCTAGGACGGTAACATCCGTTCAACCAGTTTGAGGAGTTTTTAAGAAATCTTGTAGTGTTTTAACACCCTAATAGGGATCAAACCAGCAACTATCCAATGACAACTTGTCGTCTGCCTGTGACCTCAAGGAAGAACTGCCACTCATGGATAAGTCTACGCCAACTATTACAGGGCTGAGGCGAGTTTTGTTCTAAGTAAAAAAAAAAAAATGGACTGACATGGAACAGTGCTGTATCATGCTAGTTTACTTCCAGTTGTGAAACTTCCACATTGTTTTCCAGGAAACTTGAAAGGTGCAAGACTTGCTACCATGGCTACCGCTCTAGTACTAATGCAGGATAGGTGCAGGATGGGGTACTTCTACCATAGCTACCACTGTAGTACTGATGCAGGATGGGGTACTTCTACCATAGCTACCACTGTAGTACTGATGCAGGATGGGGTACTTCTACCGTAGCTACCACTGTAGCACTGATGCAGGATGGGGTACTTAGTCGATTAATCAGTCGGTTTGGTCTTAGGCGACTAAGACATTGTTGGGCGATTTCCATGCTAAATGAGTTATTTCCAGAAGAAAAGATGAACACATCTCTGGTAAGCACTAGATTTCAAGAGGTCCTTCAGCATGATTGCATGTGGGGAAACACAATCTTACAGATTTGTCGATGAAAGCAACAAATCGATTAGTTAGAAAAAGTCCTATGACTATTAGTTGACAAAGACTTTCTTTAGTCGAGCATAGTTCTAGGGCGTACACAAATATAGTATTCTGGGAAACTGGAAAATTACACTATAATGTAACCCTTTGACCCAACCCTCTGACAAGAAGGCCAAGAAGGCCTCTTCTTCATTGCACGTAGATCAGGAAGCAGCTGTATCAGGAAGTACCTGTCCATACATTTTCTAAATTAATTGAGCAAACGCAAAGATAATACTACAAATAATGTTAAAAATACAAAGAAATTAGGTTAAAAACATCTGTTTCATCACCCTATGTGACCCTGATTTGGGGGTGGGGGGGGCTATACCAAAAAGATTAGATTCTAGTCACATAGGTTTAAAATTCAAACCCCCAGGCCACCACCCATCCTGTGTAAATCTAGCCTGGAAAGCAATAGATTTAAGACGGTTCTGGTTGAGAGAAATAAAACAGCATCAGCTCCACCCAGTGGCTGCAAAGCAACCTCACCCTTTTATTTCTGCTCCAAACATCCAGCAAGCCAGTAGGCTTGACATCTCCATTTCATGATATAACAAAATGTACTGGTAAATACCAAATGAATATGAGTTACAAACAATAATTGTTGGTATCCAGCATCATCAACTTTTAGAAAAAACTAAACAAATTCAACTCAAGTTATTAAGCAGTGATAACAAAAATGTCAGTCTCACACAAGGTCTTATAAAACAAAATAAGGCTGCATTACACAGAAACAGACAATCTGATATTAAAACCTTTGCGCTAAAGATGTGATTTTTTTTTCAAGTGATAGAACATTTATGTTTTTTTTTGTTTTAGTTTTTTTTTTTTTTAACATGTATTAGCTTAATATGCAATCCATAGGGATGCTACCGCCTTGCTTCCGATTGACTGGACATTTTATTTGAGCCCTTATTCAAACTGCCACAACATACTGCCACATTTTTATAAATTATAATTTTTATAATTGTTTTTATAATATATATATTTTTTGCACGTCACCCTTTTCAAGAAGTAATTTTACCCATTTTCAATTCTAGATAAAGACAAGTTGGCTGAGGGGTAGCCTGACATGTCAGACCCACGGAACATGCATGAGATAGCTCCATAGGGTCTGACAGACAGCAGCACATTAGGAGGTGAACAAATAGCTTGCCGGCAAACATGGTCATCAATAAAGCCAATTTGACTTACCATGGTGATGTGTTGGTGTCTTGTCTTTCATGCCGGGGGGAATTCCTGGAGCTGTGATAACATTTAAGTACAAGTATAAACATCACCATGGTAAGTCAAATTGACTTGATTGACGATCATGTTTGCCGGCAAGCTATTTGCTTATTTTTCAATGCGCCACTTTCAGACCCTATGGAGCTAGCTTGTTTATGTTCCATGGGTCAGATGAGTCAGGCTAGTCGAGGGGGAACATTGATCGTGAATGGTAGGCTAATGACAACGTTTATTAACCCGTGAAACTTTACCGAGGTAACCGTTTTAAAAGATGAAATTGCTCTATCATAATGAAATATCACTGTCTAAAGAGGAAACAATTAGATTCCAGAGTCAACGACAATATGAGGTTCACTATGGCATTAAACAGGTGCCAGAGAGCTGTAGGCCAGAAGAAGCAGTTGGGGTGTCCTATGTAATTAGTTCGGGGCGTGGTCAAGGCAAAACATTCCGTCACCATCCTAGGAAAAGAAAACTTGCCGGGTTACACGTCACGCCTCCGATTCCGGAACGCCAGCATGCTATCTAAAATCACACAGGGCGGTGGCGTTATGCCAACTTTGTGTGGCTCAGTGTAAAAAAGCAAAACTGGCATAATGAGGGGTCTTCTTTACGGCAATATTGTGGTATATCTGTTTAAAAAGGGCTAATGACTCACACACCTGCCAGCGTCCTTTGTGTGTTTTCGCTGTTGGAACATGTTGGAAATGAAAGAGAAAAAGACAAACATAACCCATGTTGTAGGGGTGGGAATCTTTGGGAATCTCATGATTTGATTTTGATTCTTGGGGTCATGATTCGATTTAAAATCGATTCACGATTCATGATGATTACCTAGACAATTCGGTAGATTACATTCTAGATTGCCATTACCTGTTGTGTTACAGAGCTTGTATATTATGAGTATTTATGCTTGGCTAATCTTGGCAATGTGTGGGATTTAGCGAGCTAACGATTTATAGTTCTACAGTCATGAAAAAGTTTACAACATATCACAAAACTGAAAAAAAAATATATATATATATATTGAATTTGTGAATCGATTTTAATCTTAGAAGAGTTGATTGTTCCCCGACCCCTACTATGTTGTACTAACACCTGAAAAAAAGAAAAAGAAAAACAAGAATGTTCCCGCCATTCCAGATGCTTAATGGCTTAAGCTAGATCCTAATGCTGCCCATTCTTTGAAAAGCCTTGGTTAGAGCACAAGAGTTATCCTTAGCGTTCAATCCATCTAATCAAACACTTATCAAAAGCATCCGAAACATGAATAATTCCTTACAAATATTTGGCACGTACTTCATATTTTCAAGATGTTCTGACCGCTGCCTTTCAGCATTGGTTAACATCAAGACCATGATCAATGACTGACTGACAGTTTGACATGCTAAATGAGACCCAAAGGACGTAGAGTGTAATCGAGTAATACAGTACTTCAAGTACATGGCTAAGGAACTTGTCTGGTGCATAGGCACGGTTAAAAAAGTGCAAATACCCATCTCATCTTTTCTCACCTCTGGCCTGAGCATGTTTGCAGTGCCAGGTAATGCAAACAAGCTCAAGTATGTAAATGCTCAAAATCATTTCCAAGTATTTCAGTTTTTCTTTGGACAGGTCAAGAGTAATCTGCATCCAGTAGTAGCATCAAAATTACTTCAAATATTGGGTTTGATTAATTTTGCCGTCAATGTGGAACTTCTCTTCTCTTGTAGAACTTCAAACCTCAAATATCTTTGTTAAACTATTTTTACATTTTAATGAAGCCATTTCAAATAAAGGCCCTAGAATTCAAAACCCAAATCGGAAACCATCTAATATCAACCACTTTTCCACCGCTGGGCCGAGAAGAACTTGCGCCAGGGCTTTTTACCTCATTATCTCTGTTGGCAACATGATTCAAAGAGAATCACATGAACTTTGTTGCTTAACTTTGAGTGGTACAAATAACTAGTGACCTTGTAGTGTAAACCAGGGACTGTATTCATAAAGCATCTATGGAAAGGAGCAGAAGGCCTCACTAAGGCTATCTGTACCGCCACCATTAGCTTCCATTCAAATTTTGGCTGATGAGGACACTAGAATAAAAAAAAGAAGCTTTACTAGCCCATCCGAATGGGCTAGTAAAGCTAGGATCAGTAGTCAGGTCACTTCACTGTGTCATATGCTGTGTTCACATGGGATACAGTAGACAGAAATGGCAGTAATGGCACAGAAGAAAGAAAAACAGGGCAAGGGCACGACAAAAACAAAAACAAAACAAGCAGGGCAATGCGTTGCTATGGTGATGTTGCTACCAGCCAGCCAGTTTGCTAATGTTAGTTTGCTCTTTGAGCAAGCTAATTATCTGCTCATTCAATAATATAGCTAAACAAACTTTCCATACTGTGTGGTATTTCACCCAGCTCTGTGCCATTTGCCTGCTATATGTCAGCTTTCCTCTCAACCTCTCTCTGTAACATTTAAAATTCTCATCATATAATTCCAGGAGTTGTTGCAGCAACATTGTTAGCTTCTCGTCGTCAAGACCCAACATGTTTTCTTCATGTACACGATAGCTTCGCAACATCCGGTTGTTATTCCGTGGCGGAGGACGACAAAAAATATTTCAACTTTGATGGCAAATGCTGTGCACCGTCACCGTTATTCTCTGCCGACACACCATCATGTTCTCGTCCACTAAAACGATATCCAGTTCTCCATCTACTGTAACCCATGTGAACGCAGCACTAGGAGAACGCAAACGGATTTCAGATCTCCTATTCGAAGATACTTTTAAATATATGGCCCCTGGCAAACACTCAGAATTAAAATGAGTAGAACCTGAATTCCCATTCAAATCAACATTCCTAAATGGTCACTCCATGACAATGTTATCAACGTTCTATGGCAGGTGTCATAAGTGTTAAGGAATTGATTACTGTGGTACCCCAGGAAGTTCCCTCTCCATCCATTTTAATTCTGTGTCGACACTGCGACACCAGCTCAATACATTCATATGATTTAATCCGTTTTTTTTTTGTACGTTTTTTTTTTTAATTACCTCTCTCTTTTTTCTTTCTAAGAAGCATTATGAACATGGACCTAGGCTAACACAAACTCCCCTTCCCCTTTTCCCTTCAGCATTTGGCCTTTTTGCAGGAGTTGTCCACCACCTCTGGCGTGACGCTCTCGTCCTCCTCAATGTCCTCTGTGACGGTCTTACCGACCAGCTGGAAGATCTCCTCGGGGGGCACGCCCTTGGGCTCGGCCACCTTCACTGTCAGCATGTCCAGGGTCAGGACAGATCCTCTGGTGATAGCCACCTTGGCCACCACAGACTTCCCCAGCTGGGAAGGGAAGTAGGGAGGGAGGGGGGTGAAGAGAGAGAAAGTGAGAAGGAGGGAGAAGATTCCCAAAACCACACAGGGCAGCTTTAATATTTATGTTATCATCATTCAGGATACTCAAGTATTCTGTCTATTAGTTGGCACATGTAAACTCTTTTTTACTCTTCTGATGTTCAGATTTCTACTTAGTGCAGCTTTAAGGTATCATTGAACATAAAAACAATATTATCATATTGTGGCCCAAGTTGTGATAATATCGTATTGGGAGCTCCCTGGCGATCCCCACCCTTACTGTCATGATGTCCTATCTGTTCTGTGCACTCACCTTATCGTGGCACGGCTTCTCACAAGGTAGCATCTTCTTGACGCCAGTTCCCAGTGCCGTCTCCACCAATCGGATGGATCGTACGAGTTCTGCCAGCTCAGAGGGTACCAGGGACGCTTCGTGGTCACTTCCTTTCCAGGTTTTGTCCAAGGTCACGTGACGCTCGATGACTTTTGCCCCCAGAGCCACAGCAGCCACAGAGATACTGATCCCAGACTCGTGGCCGGAATATCCAATGGGAATGTCGGGGAATTCCTTCTGGTATTCCTGTTGATTAAAGAGTGGGAGAGGAAAGCATTTTAGTATTTTCCTTCTGTAAAAAGGGATCTACAAGGAATTATATGGTATGGTTTCGTATGGTATGGCATGGCTTGGTATGATTATGGTATGGTACGTACGGTCTGGTATTCTCCCCTGCAAGATGGACCAGTTGCGGTTATATTCTACCTGACTTTATTCTACTCACCATGATGACCCTCAGGTTGACATCCTCAGCTTCCAGTGGGTAGGCGCTGGTACACTGCAGGATGGCGAAGTTTTGGTTGTGCTGCTTCACCGTCTCGTAAACCCGACGCATCGTCTCCATCGACTGCATCCCGCTGGACACCACCATGGGACGGCCTGAGAGGTTTACAGGTCAGAGAGGTCACAATACCGGCCACTGAACCACGGGTACAGTAAGAGATGGACACATAGTGTCATAGATGCAAAGCCTCGCGGGCTTTAAGGGGGGAGCTTGTGTTGTACTAAAATGTAATGGGGTTCTACCGACTGTCGTGATTTTCTACCAGGAGCTTTCATACCGTGGTCTCGGGATGGTTAGCTGTGTGGGTGCCCTAGTGTCGGCGCAGTCTGCGAGTGTTGCACATGGTGATTGTTGTTGTCTAGATGTCAAGCTGATGCTTGTGGGATGCCACAAGGGGGCAGAGTGGCTAAATGTGAGTGAATGACTGAATGAATGAATGAATGAATGAATGAATGAGTGAGTGAGCTAGTGACATTACCGGTTATAGAGGTGCTTCGCATCTAAAAATTATTATTGTCTCGAAGGTGGATGGCCTAAAACCCCTTTCACACAGGAGTATAAAGTTGGCTTATTGGCGGCTTCGTGGTCTGTGTTAAATGGTCAGACCATCAACAAGCCGCCTTCCGATCTACTGTAGTGATCAAGTTGTCTCAAAGCTGGCTTCTGCACTTTGTGAAACATGTCTTCTCAATGCATTACACACTGACTATATACGCCATAATCATGGAATACGCTAGAATAAGAAAGAGAGGGAGGCGGAAAGAACAAAAGTAGTTCTTCAATATGTAATCAAGAAATAAATCATCATCATAAATACCATAAAAAAAGACAGATGACTTCCTGACCTGTAAGAGGCATCAATGTAAGCTGTGAATGATGTGTTTGAATCTAACAATAGGTTGAGAAGGTAAATTGTTATTTCCAGTTCCAGCTGAAGGGGTGAGTCAGCTGACCAACGAAGCAGAACCTCCCCCTTCCTCCTGATCAAGCATGTCACTCACCTTTCTTAGCCGTCTTCTCCAGGTAGGGGAAGTTGTTGGTGTCTCCAGAGCCGACTTTGAAGAAAGGCACATTGATTTTATGTAGGAACTCCACAGCCATCTGAGGAAAAGACAATGAACGAGTATCCATGTACATTAATAAGGTCAGATAAGGTGTGTACATGCATTTTTACATGTATTTAGGCTATTTATTTTAGGGGCCCATTCCAACTGGGTTCAGCTATATTAAAGAAAAGTATACATTCATGGTACTGCATTATTTTGTATAGAATCATCCATTAAATCATTTATGTCATGTTGATCAACGCCCTATTTGGGTTTGCACATTTTTATTTTCTACTATTATTCTGGTTCTCACCTCATCCATTCCTGAGGCAGTGAAGAAGATCCCAACCTCCTCGGCATACTTCTGCAGCTCCTTGTATTGCTCGTGGCTGAACTCAAGGTGGCGCTTGTGTTCCCCGTAGGTTTTCCCCCAGGATTGTTTGGAGGTGTAGGGCCGCTCCAATGCACGCTTGTTGAACTTGTGCTCCAGTTCACTTTTCTGGAACTTGGCACAATCAGCTCCACAATCCTGTTGGGGAAAAACATGTTTCTAAATGTCATCAAGCAGCTTCCAAAACGTTTCATCGCATTGCAACCTAAACGACTTGTGTGGTTTTTCAAAGACATGGTTTGTGTGCTCACTGATTTCCACTTGCATTGCTAAAAAAAAGGCTACAAATGAATATGCTTGCAAAATATCAAAAACCCAAATACTGGTACAAGTGCATGCTTTATCGCATTGACTGAAATTACAAATCGGATGGCTTATTAAAATGAGGATAAGAAGCTTCAAGATCACAGGGAGCCAAGCAAGGATTTATCTTGGCCAAGGGAAGACACAATCAGAGTCACAAAGGGAATGTGTTCCGACTGGACAAACTTGAAATTCAATGGATGACACACAGCTAGTATCCGCCTTTCTGGAATCTATCCAAATGCACACTGATGTAATAGATTACGTACAATTCCGAAATTAGCCGTCTCCTCTTTCGCTTCTGTATGTCTGAATGTGTGTTACCTTTGCCATTTTTATCATTTTCTTTGCAATCTCGATGTCTCCCTGGTGGTTTTGTCCAATTTCAGCGATAATGAAACATGGGTTGGAACCCCCGATCATTCTACCCGGACACAACTCGAATTTTAGAGGCATTCTGACAAAGATGAGTGAAAGTAAATGCTATTTGGTGAAAATGTGCGTAAAGACCGGTACAGTACGATTAAATAATGTAAAAGACTGGCTTAGAATGTCTTAGCGAATGAGCAAGAGAGATGTGATCGGCTGACAGTTCCTGAAGACCAAGACACCGGACCGGAACTTCTACTGCGTTGCGCATCCGGGATGCACGGTCGTGGCTAGAAAGTATCCGCATGTTGTTGCTATTCATTATAACTTAGAAATCGATGATGACACAAATAACTGTTTGCACCTCCGTTTTAGTTTAAAGTTAGGTGCCATGTCTCTAGTGATGTTAGGGTTAGGGTTAAGGTAAGGGTTAGATTTATAAACAAAATTTAATATGACAAATCAACGAAACGCTGATGCCTTCTAGCCAAGACCGGGATGCACTCGAGAAGAAGTCTGTGCGTGGCCCTATGGCGTGGACTTCCCATGGTCATTTCAAAATAAAGGTCCCATTGAATTCAGGCAACTCCATAGGAATAGAATAATATGGTTAGGTCTCATTGAATATGATCTAAATCTTCGATGTATTCACTCGAGTTTCTTCACATTTATGGCATTGTTATTTAACTGGTTAGACATTTTGCAGACACTCAAATGAAACTGGAATCATTTTTGTTTGTTTTTTAAACTTTTTATTATTAGCAAGAAAATAATTTCAGAAACATCATAAATTCGGCTGTATGGCCAGAGTTGGGGATTACATAAACAAAAATGTAAAGAAAAACTTACAGTAATCTGATTATAAAAAACAAAATGTAATCTGTTGAACGACAATGGTTTTGACAATGACTTAAAAAAAGGACTCAGATTACAGATACTTTTGAAAGTATCGGTGATTACTTGTTTTACTAAACAATGCATTTAGAATGTGAAATTATAGACTCAATTTCATAATTTCACAAAAAATAATGCCTGATAATGGTTGTAGATGATAATCATCTCACCATTCACATTATAGTCCCTTTGGAATTCTTCATTTAACCAATGGTTTTCTTAGGCAAAGAAACCAAAAAGTAAAACGAAAGTAATCAGATTACATTTGAGTAGGCTTAATGGTTGGATTGGTTGCTGATTACGATTTGAAGCAGTTAAATATCTGCAGGCTATTTTATTACATTTCGAAAGTATGTTTCCAAACCTTGGCTATGGCAAGTATGGCACCGTCACAACAAGAATTCATAAAACCCGACACAATTTATAGATTAGTGAGTGACTGTAAACACCTTTCCCTGGTACCTCAGTAATCCTTGTTACATTCAATTACTGACCAGATATTAGCAGAGATATTACCCTTCCCTAAAAAAGTAAATGCCCTTATAAAGACCTAATGCCCGTTCATTTCCACATCACAGAAAACTGAGAATGGTGTAAATGGCCACTGGGGGTAAACATTTTATAAGCCTGCTGCAGTAAGTGTGGGCTGAAGCAAAATGGGGGTTGTATTAAGTATGGCTGCCCCACAGAGATGAATAGAGTGTGCCCTTTTGAAAAATCCTCCATTAATGATGTCACTCAGTCCTCCTAATCTTTGATCAACATTTACACTACTAGTGTTAGCTGTAACATATTTGGTAGCTGACATAGCAGCTCTAATGATTAATAGCAAATGTTAGCACTAATGCTAGCTAACAGCCAAAATTAATGCTCAATACTTTGCATTGTGGGACAGATGGACATTTTTTGATGGCTTAAAATATGGGGGCAGCCATACTTAACAAAGTCCCCCATTGTCATCAGACAGACAGACCTGTTGGGCACAAGGGCTGCAGTAGGCATATCCCTCTTGTTAGCACAAATGTTTACATTAATCCCCTTTGCTAAATATAGATTTTGTGTAAAAACAACAACTTGTAGAAACAATATATAGAGTTACTTGCTCACCAACCCCTTTGTTAAATTTTGTGTGCATCACCCACTGGTCAGATCCGTGCCTAAAATGCTTAATTTCCACCCCAGAACACTTTATGAATGTCATCCTATTCCCCCTTCACTCCACCTATTCTTTTTTATTTTATTTCATTTTATTTTTGATCAGTTATAGTCAAAATAAAAAGGCAACAACAAAAATAGCATTTAGGAACAACTATATACCCGACCTTTACCACAAACCAGAGATATAAAGCAGTGGTGTAAAGTTACAAAGTACAAATTCTTCATTATTGTACTTAAGTACAGTTTTCTCAGTATCTCTACTTTACTTAAGTATATTCCATTTTGGACACTTTAGATTTTTACTCCACTGCATTTCAAAGCAAATTTTTACTTTTTACTCTACTACATTTCTAACACCATCTCGTTACTTTGGTGTTCAATTTCTTACATGTTAAAAGCAAGCCAAAGCAAGAGGAACCAATCCACTGAACCAATCAGACCACATAGCAGAGCAGAGCACCCGCACAGGCCAAAGTCTCCCACACTCTCATTTTGCGTCATGCCAAGAAGCACCTTCTAGCCTCACGCCTGGAAGCACCTTCTAGCCTCACGCCTGGAAGCACCTTCTAGCTTTGCGCTTGGAAGCACCTTCTAGCTTCATGCATGCACAGTGGTGCACCGTCTTGCTCTCCCTTTCTCTTTTCCTCTCAGTAGTGCACAAATGTACTGTCCTGTCCCCTTCTCTCTCCCTCGCTCTCTCTCTCTATTGATCTCTGTAGTGAGAGCATAGCAACCTCTCATAAACCGCTCCACTTATTATTGATTTATTTTATAATTTTGTAATTTAATTAGTATTTTCAAGTTTCTTCTTTTGCCTAATTGCATTTCAGAGCGCAAGTCAATTTGGGGAAACAAATCATTCTGGTTCATAGAGTCTTTACACATTTTTTCACAAGTGGAAATGTGGCTTGTGTGTTTAGATCTGGGTCACATCAAACATCTCAAAGGACTGCTGACTTGGGATTCCTCACCAGTAATTCATTAGGTCTGCATCCTGGCAAATTCACAGCACCTATCCTTACAAAAAAGTATCATGGTAGTTTGATGGTCATTTTTGATTTACCATGGTACCGGCCATTGTATAAATAATTTAGCCTACCATGGTACAGTCATGGTAAAATCATCTATTGCCATGGTACTTTTTGTACCATGGTACAGTATATTCCAATTTAAAGCATGATACCAATGGTAATATCATGGTATTTCCATTATTTTTTCCAAAATGAAAATGATGGAAATACCATGATACTTTTTGGGAAATACCATTATACTTTTTTGTAAGGGTAGGCCTATTCAATTTTGTAAATCATAATCCAGATATGCATTATTACTCATCTGCAGAAAATTTGACATTTCACTTTTAATACTTAAAGTACAATTAAGAGCAAGTACCTCTCTACTTTTCTTAAGTAGCATTGTCATTGTTGTACTTTGAATTTAAATGTCTGAGTACTTCTTCCACCACTGATAAAAAGTGCTTTGCTAGTTCCCATCCCAAGATGGGTCATAAACAAGATTCTGATGATTAAAGGAATACCTTGACATTTTGAAATTTAGTCTATTATCTCTCTTAACTAGGCACTTGTCACCTTATGGGGAGAAAGTTTCAAAGTTTGCCCTTCAGTTGGCCACCCTGAAAACATCATATCCTTGTAAGAAATGCTCACTGAAACCAGCAAGTGCCACTAGCACTAGCTGCAAGCTAACAAACTCTCTAGTTTTCAACTAGGAATGTACACTGTGCCAATTCGTTAATTTCCCCCACAATGTGAAAAGTTCCAGAAAAATAACAGACCAAAGTTCAACATGTCAATGTATTCCTTTTACACGACAACCCAAATATTGTCTTTGGTTCAGCTATCAAGGTCACTTTGAATTTTTCGGTTGGACGTTAAAGGAAGGAAACACTGCAAAACAACGTAGGCTACATCAAATGTAGTTATATCCATATCTTGTGGCTATTATCAATTGGAAACACTGAAACATGTTGTAATGTTTGTTTTGTTTTGCAGTGTTGCTACCTTGATGTCCCCATCTGTTTGTGCTCTCTGCATTCTAATCTCTCTCTCTCTCCCCCCCCAGCATTTTGGCACCCTTCATCTGTGTCTCTGCCTAACCCTCTTTGCGGTCTGTTTGTTTACATATCTTCCCCTCTCTTTCTCAATCCTTCTTTCTGTCTCTGTCATCAGCTCTCTCTGTCATTCCTTCTCTGTCTGTTTCTCACTCCCTCCCTCTCTCTTTCCCTCCCTCTCTCTCTCTCTCTCTCTCTCTCTGTCTCTCTCTCTCTCCATACTCGCGTTGCCCCGGTTATTCAATCATGTCAGCTGTGACGCTGGCGTCTTCCTCCACGTCGACTTTGACCACTTTGCCGATCATCTTCTGCATGTCCTCCGGAGCGATGCCCCTCGGCTCGCCCACCTTCACAGCAAGCATTTCCAGGGTCAGCGCTGAGCCCTTAGCGATGGCCACCTTAGCCACCACTGACTTGCCCAGCTGGGGAATTGAAG
>OMKL01026698.1:1026-13871 GCA_900302295.1 Parasudis fraserbrunneri
CAAATTAGCCCCTACCTGTATCCTAATAATCACCATTATCATCATCAAACTAAGGACGGTGATTTGAAGTATTTGTAATACTTACAATACTGGCAGTCTGATTCCCTTTGCTAATAGTCTTCTCAACACCAAGACTCCCATCCCAGATGTTTCTGTTATAATGAAATAAAACAGGTGGTGATCAGAGAGGCGATCAAAGAGAGAGGAGGTTCTTCCTTCAGCATTCCAACCTCATAGCAAGCCAGTGCTAACGGCTCCATCCATGATTAAAAAAGGAGTGCCAGTAATTAGGTTGTGACCCAGATAACTCAGTTGAAATGTGTCAACGTGTCAAATCAGTAGAGGATCTGCAGCTCAAGTTATGCAACCGACCCCAGAATGCGGGCAAAGTAGACGCTGATGCCGTTGTGTTTTCCTGAGAAGACCACCTCTGGTCCGGCCGACATGGCAGCGATGGGGGCGGGGCCAGGAGACATGGGGGTGGCTGCGATGAAGGGCGTGGATGCAGGGGGTGGCACCATGCCTGAGAACAGGGTAGGAACGTGGCAAAGACGCAACTCATGATCAATCATTTAAATCATCAACTCATGATCAGTCATCATTTAAAGAGGCTTTTTACCTGAATCCTATCGTTCTGTTGTGAAGAGGACATGTGATACTCGTATATAAACACAGAAAAATATCGGGGATGGGTTGCTATTGCTGGCCGCACCTCAGGCTCTGCTACGAGAGGTCTGGAGAAATTCACAGTATAATAAGTAGAGCCTGAGGTGTGGCCAGCAATAGCAACCTCTCCCCTATCCCCATTCTACTCCAACACACACATCAGACCAAAACAAAAAATGTATCAATGTGCAATACCAAGCAGGACTGTTTTGCCTACAGGTCGCCGTTTGACAGCATTACAGATTCTACCTTTATACCCTGATGTAAGATTTAAATTACATAATCAGTCCAGTCTCTTTTATAAAACACCCTGCACTTTTAAAAGAATCTGAATTACAGTAATCCAATGGCACTGAATCAAACTGTGGTGGTAAGATCTTCCTCAAGAACTGGAATTGAAGTCCGATTAAGTGGTTACAATCCTAACATTCAGTGGGTAAACGCGTATGTAGTACAGTTGATTACAGGGAGCATATATCATACCTGGAGCAGGAGTAGCCAAGAAGCTGGGGTTAGGGAAAGGACTACCAGCAACAGTCAGAGGGGATCCTACAACAATACAAACAGACGAGAGACTGAGACAAGGGGACAGACAACAACAATGTGCCCGTTACAGCAGTCAGTGGATGTTTGAGCAGAAATGTCTGTTCTGGTATTTCCGACAGTCACCTGGAACAGGAGAGCCGAACATGGGGCCGACATTGCTGGGGGCTGTGATGGCTGAGGGGAATCTCATCTGTGCCTCTCCCCCGTACCTGAAGCAGACACGTCAGTGAACACTGTGTAAACAGAGTGTTTATGCGAGTGAGTGGATGGATGGATGGATGGATGAATGAATGAACATAACAAACTGACCTGAAGAAGGCTCTGGTGGCCCAAAGTGAAACCTCTCTATCACAGGCAGCAGCTGAACAAGCCAGGATCAGGGCTGTGGCACATGCCTGCTCCTCCTAAATGGGACAGAGTTATGGACAGATGAAGTGTGTGTGTGTGTGTGTGTGTTTATAAAATCAGCCAGTGAACAATTTCAGGTTCTCACCCTGTGCAGCTTGAAGAAGCGCTCCATTTCTTCACTCTCTCCTCCGGCGCCGCTCACCAGTAGATGGCGCAGTTGGTCCACTGGCCGGAGCTTGTGAAAGATGTGACTGCCCTGTACAATAGAGCAAAAGCATTTACATTTAGTCCAAACTCACAACATTATACCAATAAGGTTTTCAAAATATTGTGTTATGGATAAGACTTAGATAAGATAAATGGTGTGATATAAACGTGAGAATTTGACCTTTGCAGAGAGGAGGACAAACTTCTGTGGAGGGACGTTGTGTTGTTGGACGACCACGGGGGAGTCTGTGATGGGGACATGGTCCTTGTTTAGCGGGGTGGAGATTTTGGACGTCTTCTCCTCATCGATGGCGCAGAGAGCCCAGGAGTGCCCATCTACATTAGACATCATCTGCAAAACGATAGACAGAACAGTAAGAAAAACACCTTGGGGTAGGACTGAGAGGCGTATTGTGAGGTATAAATAATGAGGTCTTGTGTACATATTTCAAAAGCGTTAAATCGAGAGCGATAGCTGGAGGGGGAAAAAACTGGGATTTATTGTTTTGTTTTAAAATTTTTACAATTACAGACAGCCAAATCATTCTTGACCAATTGTCTAGCTTGTCATTGTCATCCGACTTTAATGTCATTGGTTAAAGCCTGCATGGAGAAGCACGTCGTCATCACAAACTGTATAAAAAAAAAACATCACTTCTATTCTTTGGATACAGATAGTAGTGCTACCACAGCTATTTTCAGTTTAGAATTCTGCATTGTTAAGACAATGGGAGCGTGCTGCTCCGAGTTGAACCAGCCTCTACATCATGATGCCAGTGTCTGAACACTGGGTACACGTCCCGGTCAACCATGCTTCTAAAGTCCTACCTGAGCCTCCATCAGTGGTTTCTTGAAAGGGAACGAGTCATGGTTGATGCACCACAGGATGTCGCTGTCTTCTGTCTCAGACGCTGCCATCAGCAGAACTCCTACGAGGATAAGCACCGGTGTTTTTACAGGCAGTAATGCCACCTGGCCTCAGGCTGGGGATCACACTAAACAGAAGCCAACAGTGGGGATATTATAGAGCTTTACCTTTGCTGTGGAGAGCCTTGTGGACCTTGGCAGGCTTCTGCAGGGTTGAAGAGGCAGAAAACCCCGGGGGTAGGCGGACATGGACGAGGGCCAGCAGGCTGGGACGCACTGCGACCTGCTTCTGGTGTGGAGGGGCGAAAGGAGTGGTGCTGAAGTAGAGACGAACACCTACACAGGATGGGTAAATGGGAGAGTGTCCAGATTAAGTAAGGAGTACCAGGGATATGTCACAGTAATCAGTAGAGGCCTCGCACAGAATGTTTGTGTAGTTCTCCTTCTTCCAACACGGCTGCCTGTAAACACTGGTAACCACTTTCAAAAGAAAATGCTTTCTGTGCAGTGGCAGAGTAGGTAAAACACTAGAAAAGCATGATATTACTGTTCCATGGTGACTTGTTTACAAGATAACATAACAACCGTTGTTTTGCAAATGCCAAGCGTTTCTTCCAGCATGGAGGACATGGGCATTCTAAACACTCCATGAAAGGCCTGTATCATTCGATCAGTGTTTCCTCCAGATCTATGCCTGTTGGGGTCTCAGGTCTAACTCTCGTGCAGACTGTAGCAGAGGCCAACAGGATGAGATGAGACTTTAATGCTAATATTTTCCATGAATTTCTAGGGGTGTAATCATCAATATCACATTTTCACATTCGCTACAAATTTCGATTGAGTTCAAGATTCGATTAATACAAATTTTATTGAAGTCGTAAACAATGAAAATGAGCCTCAAACATTATGCTTAATAGCAGTAGTCATCTTCGCTGACAATCGTCGAAACAGTTTTAAATTTCAATACACTGTATTGAATGTATTTATTTATTTTTTTCTATTCTGCATTGAGATCATTACACCCCTATTAATGTCACATGTTGTCTGGCAGTGGTGATAATATTCCTGCTCTGATGGACCCCTACTGCTGAATGAATGTCGGGGGCTCTCAGACATACAGTATATCTTCTTGGGCCGTTAAAAATACGTTTTGCTGGAAAGGAAGAGAAGCTACATCATTACCTGTGTGTCAGCCTATAAATGGACAATGATCAAACCAAACTAAGTGTACTGTAAACAGTCCAAGCTACAATAATGATCACTGTGCTCAAAAGGAATGCCTATAATAAATACCAAACTAATAAGACGCAACAAGGAATAACTGACCAATCTGGAATTGTCACTAAAGAGTACAGAAATTCCTGTCCTCTGAAGGTTGAATGGAGAGAATAAAACTAGTTGGTCTTGCCTACCTGCATGAGTGACAGCCAACAGGTGGCAGTCGGTGGACTCAGTTCTGTCAATGACAGAAATCTGAACAATGGGCTTGAAGACGGAGCGATCGATTGTCCTGCAAAGGGTTAGTGGTTAGAAGAAATTCAGACAGACTGGAATCAGCATACTGTACACAATCTGGGAACCAAGAGCATCCAGTACATACATTTATATCTGACAACCCCACCACAAACTTTACAAACTGACAAAATATCATATTAATAGCATTTTATGTGCTGCAAGTACGCAGTTTTTTTTTTTCTCTCCTTCAGTCCACTCCCCTTAGTATTTTTCTTTTAGGTTTGACAGTAGTAGAGATGCAGACAAGAGTAGGGGAGAAACAGGAGAGGAGGCCTGCCACCGCCACCAATAACTTCAGGGAGGCACAAGACTTTGACAAACATCAAGGGAAGATATGTTTAAAATGGAAAATAATTTTTCAGTGATGCAGAAATGGCCATTCTCATTGTGTATGTGGGCTAATCAAGCTAGGTAAGTTAGCCAGCTAATGCTTACAGCTCTGAAATCAGTTTTATGAGTTGTCTCAATCAGTTATATCACCTTGCTCTCTCTTTAGCTTTTAGTGAGGAAGGGACAGCGCCTCACTAGAGCAAAACCACCACAACTATGTTGTTGTTTTAACATTTGTGTTGTCGTGGTTCCCAAAATGACTGTGTGTCGAGTGCCGCTTTAATGGGCAAACCTGACATACCTGGCAATGTTTCCAGCAGCAGCTACAATGGAGTTCTGTGACATGGCTGCTACACGACTCATACCCAGCCCGTCTGCACCCAGGTCATACACCTGAAATAAACAATGACCTACTAAACATATAGCCGAAACATCTTCTTTCAGTGCATCAAAGGTTGTGAATTAACTCAAACAGTCATGCATTTGAAATACGCATGCGACATCCAATAAATGTTAAACCTGTAGGACTCCTTTCTCTGAGCGGGTGAAGAGAGCGTTGCGGGAGTTGTCAATGGCAACCTGCACAATGGGGTCTGTAGGGCACAAGGACAGGAAGACCTAAATTAGTCAAGTTTAAACTGGAGCACAGAAACTTCCAACTCCACATGGACTTGATGAGTCTCTCTCCGTCTCACCGTCTTCAGAGAAGGAGAACTGGAGCAGGGAGGGGACGAGGAAGGACAGACTGCTTTTGGAGTGGTTGATCTTCCGGCAGCGCTGGCTGAACCAACCCGCCTCTGCCTGATAAGCTATCTCATACAGGCAGCCATCCTTCCCCGCCATGAAGATGCGACCCTGGTCTGTGGAGGTGATGGCTAGGATGTAGGTGTTGTCTGTGGGGATGGAGTACAGGGGGTCTGGCAGCAGCTGCATCCCGCCAGACATGCTGTCATTCAACCCTACAAGAAAAAGCAACGAGACAAAGGGGTGATCAGCGAGAGACAATAATACAGGTGGTACCTGGGTAATAATAGAACTGAAATGGGAAATAAACACCAGCCTTCGGCAAAACGCTCGTAAATTACGGCTGACACATTTGTCTTACGTAAATTATTTTAAAATGCATTTAATACAAATTTCTTTAAATCCAGGAAGTGAGGTCATCTCCACCTTTATATGGGCTCCATTTTATTCCTGTGAAAGAATGAAGACCTAGTGTTGCAATGTTGCATCTAGTAAACCTATGGGTGCATTGGAAGCAATGTCCGGCCTTTGCTGTGTCAGTTCTACAAGCCACTTGACAGGCGGAAAATCAGGGTTATTCAAACATCGATTTTGTTGGGTAAACAATACTAGGCTTGCCTAGTACAGCTGGACCCAGCATCATATCTTCTTTTGAAAATAAATAAATAAATAAATAATAATAAAAAATGTAAATAAAATAAAAAGCCAAAAACCAGAGAAGTAAGAATCACACCTGTGATGCCATCAGGTATAAAGTGGAGCTGCGCCATTGACAATGTATTATGGCTTGGGTGAATACTCTATTCTGATTTCAGATATACTCCACATAGCTCTGGCATAGTAGCCTTCTCACAGTTCTACATTAATGAGCCATCAACAATTGCATCCTGCCCCCTACGATAAAATGTGGAAAATTTTGGTTTCTCACCCCGATTAAAATTATTGGCAAACTAACTTAAAACCACATACTTAAAATCATTCAGTCATGACAAAAACACTGACAACTCAAGTGGTCTGATGTGCGCAGTGGTCGAGGGGTGGGAGAACTCACCTGCCTGCCCTTTAGGGAAACTGAGCCCCAGGATCACCACATCCACAGGAGTGGCCAGCACTAAAAGGAAGTGGATGTGTGGCTGGAAAATCCCTGAGGAAAAAAAGTAGATCATGCAAGCTATTAAAAAATAAATCCTGGTACAACTATGGCCACATGTCCACTGATTATATTTCTTTCCAGTGCTAGCTTGTTTTTGTTATTCATTTCAATGGAAATGCTGTGCTATTGCGCATTCCCGACAGCACTGAGGGCTAAGCATGTTTTTAGGCTGAGCGTGTTTCAACTTTTAGCAAAAGGCTGCCGCGCTTCTGATGGATTTTCAACAGTCGCCATGACCAGCTCTCCGAAGCGCTTCCCTCAAGCACTGCCAGATTAACCATTTCCTCAGGACATGCCCCCTTTGTTGTGTAAAAGTGTTAAGTCTACCTTGCTTTGGTTTCACCAGACCCACTGACAGGATGGTTTCGCTGAGACCGTCAAAATACGCCACATCACCCCTGCAAAGAAAGAGAGACCGAACAGGAAATGGGTTTATTCCATGTTTGCTGTGTAAGCAGGGTGAAGATGTTGGCAGAATGCTTGGCAGCAGTACCCACCCGTCTTCATAATTCCACATGAAGATGTCGTTGTCAATAGTTAGCCACGCCCGACATATCTCAGGGAAAACTCCCATCATGCAATTACACTGCATATCTATAGATAATGAGTTAAGGAAAATTTCAAACCACACCTCTAGACATCATCTTTTACAAAGGAGATCTATCTAACACACACACAAGCAAAAACAGCTGTGCATAGGTCGATACAATCCAGGTGTAAGTATAACCTCCATCTGTATCTTGTCGAGTTTGTTTCTTTTACTCAATTTGACCAAGGATACGGCTGAATTGCTCCACCAGTTCAGGGGGTAGGGGAACCCTGCGAACTGCACTGAGCTCTGGGAGGTTTGGCACACTAATCAGCCCAGGTCCCTGAAGGGGATAGTCCATGTCCGATACCCCAGACAGGGATGGCATATCTGTAAGACAGGTAATGAGTAACATTGGCAGATAATGTATCCAACGTTATGTCAAGACTCCATGTAAACAGAGGTACCGGGTATCTGGTTAGAGGCAACGAAGCATGCTGTTCTGTGGTCTTGCCATCGGGATATATCACTTACTGTGAGAGGGAACATTGAGAAGCTCTGACAGATCAGGGAAGCAGCGATCCTCTTGCAAGTGTCGGTCAATGAGCCGGCCAGAGTTCTCCAACGCCTCGGCGAGAGCAGCGGCAGGACTGCTGGGTCCAACGCTGGACGGCATGGCTAATGCTACCACCGCTGTCTACAGGGAAAAGCGGTAAGGTTAATGTAACTTACACTCAAGATCACTTATGTTACCATCCACACGTTGTTACTAACGTTAGCCCTGATATCAAGCAAACATCATCCCCTTGCTTCTTATTAGCCTGCCAAATGAGCATGACCAACTTCACTAATTTAGCAGGTAGGCTAAACGCTAGCTAATTAGCTAACGCTCTTGTGAAAGTATATCAAATGTTTGAGATCAATTCCATTACTTTACCCGGCTAAAAAGACGTCGCGTGATACTAAATTAAATGTGCGGCTATGAAGTTAGCTCACAAGCACACTAGTAATGTTTCAAAATTTCAATAAACAAACACTCAGTGCAAGTTGCTAGCAGCCCGCCAGCCTCATGCACTTGAACAAGGGTGAAAGGTTCATAGAAACGTATTTCCGGTGAAGAATTATACTACAAATTACGTATATTTTGTATTTTTATTTTTTTTAGCTTTAATAAAACTTACTTCATTCTGATGAAGATGTCGCTTTTAACATATTTTTTTAGATTATGGTCAAGAAAAAAAAAACATGAATCCTTTCGAGAATTATCGTTAAACGTTATTTTCCAGCCCAACAATAAAGTGTAGTGTTCTAACGCTATGAGACTGGTGAATTTGTCGTGGGAAGAAACCACCGCAGTTCAAAAAATACCCTTTCATTCAAACGATAATACTTTTACTAATACCAATCTTTTGTGGTCAGAGGTTTAACTAGGTTGTTCACATCAGTGAGATTGCACTGAACATTGTAACCCAGTAGATGGTGCTAGAGGCTAGGTTTTGTTCACGCAGCAAGCAAATCACATTTGTTTTTCAAATCCGATTTTTTTGGGCTGACTGTCCACATTGTGATCAATGTGATCCGATCAGCAAGTGATCCGATCAGATTTGTGTGTTCACAATAATTTTCTGGCATATCTAAACTGGATGTGAAAGTAACGACGCAGGTGTGGGCACATTGCTGTTGCCATCTTTGATCTCCTTATTTGTCTTTAGTTTTCATTTTTACTATAGGGCTGCAGCAAATGTTTTTACATATCCGATACAAGCCAGATAGTTTTTCTGCAGTATGGCCTGCAAACAAACACATGATATCCGATTATTTCAAATCCGATAGCCTAAACCACATTTATGGTTTCAAATGTGATACAAATCGCATTTATGTTCATTGTTCAGACTGCAGGCAAAAGTGGCCCAAATCTGATTTCCCCACCCTCTTATATATGACTCAGATCAGTGTGAACAATGCAAATCACATGGAATCTTATCTTTTCCATCTTAGCCCTCTTTTCCCTTTCATACGTGGTCCTAAATCAGATGTCTGAGATTTGGCAACGCGACCTGTCTGAACAGTCATATGGGAAATCATACCTGAGACATCCAACCTCTTTGAGCATACGACTTTTACGTCACTCTAGGTCGACATTCATCGTGGTTTGTGCTTGGTGTTTGAAAGCATATCGAAAGAAATCGCAGAACAGGCACTCCACTACACTGCACATCAACTTATAAATTAAACCATGAACTGTGACTTCAGTGGTCTCCATGGTTACTTCCGTGCGACCACATGCTGCGTGTGATGTCCTGTTATTCTTCTTCTGTGGTTGCAGTTCCCGAGCGTGTCCAGTTCACAATGGAATCTGATATTGGTCACATTTATATAAAAAAAAAAAAAGGTGAACAGCCACAGAAAAATTCGGATTTGAGCAATAAATCATAATTGAGCACAATGGCTTGCAGTGTGAACGTAGTCTAAGTCAGTGGTTCTCAACAGCAATGTGTCTTTCCCTTTGAAAAGGCGTCCCATTGAGCTCCACTGTATTGGGCTGACGACAGAGAGCTCTATTGCCGATATCTCCAAACCTCTGCAAATCATACAAACTGAATGGATAGATAGCACTCCAGGTAAGGGGGGAATGTTGGGTTGGGGGGTTGTGTGTGTTTTGGGTGAACTACCTCTTTAACCATTTCATAATGGGTCCATGCCACAAATCTCCAAATGTGGCAGGCCTAACAGTTATCCTGGACACCGGTATATCCTGGACTCTGGGTCACCAGAATGACATACATAACATGCCATTTGGTGTACGCTTTTATTCAAAGCACCTTCCAGTACCATGCTTTAGTATGGGGAGCCCCCCTGTGGAAATCGAACTCCTAACCCTGGCAGCGTTAGTGCCATGCTCTACTCATTGAACAGGACCATATAATCCCTAATGACCTTATTCAAAGGGAAGAAAAAGGACACAACAACCTTGACAATCCATCAACTACACTACACATTCTAATGAAAAATAAAAAGTCAAATGCAAACAAGACAAGTAACAAAGAAGTAAAAAATTTATTGCAGTATTTCTCCGCCAGAAGTGCTGGGGATCCCTTTTCTCTCTCTGGGGTGACCTATTACATCAAAATCTACATTTACAAAAAAAAAAGAAAAACCTTCCCCTGCATGTAGGCCACAGATACTGCATTGCTTTTAACAGAATAAATTATATCAAAGAGACTCCATTATACAGCATGGGTAAACAAATAAAAAGGAGTAAAACATGAAAAAAGAAAATATTTAAAAGTCGTTGGAAACTGAGCTAAACTAAAGAAATCCATCCGGTGCTAGGTTAAACTCCAAGAACACTTTATTAAGAACATCATCGACAGACTAATTTCCAACATTCACTTTGTTTTATTTTTTTTTTCCTTTTTTACAGAATTTTGTCAGAGATATAAACATGTTGTGTTTTTTAGTTAAACTATGATACAGTGGGAGTGGGAGTAAAAATCAAACAACCGAGTTGCTGCACAACAGCGAAGGAGCTCCCACACAATGTTTTCCCAAACATTTCCTTCTTGTGTGTGTGTGTGTGTTTGTGTGTGTGTGTGTGCATGTGCGTGTGCGTGTGCATGTGCATGTGCGTGTGTTTTTGTTTCTGTTTAACTTAAACATGTCCTGGATCCGATTACATCACAGATCAGTGTCCACAATACTCTCCCTCTTGGTAAGGTCCTTAAATCTCTTGTTTCAATGCAAGTTTTGTCTTCTCTCCATTTAGAAAATATCGGATCCATATAGAGTTTGGCTGCAAGGGGTTTGTGTCTGAGTAACTGTTGAGTGGATTAACTGGAATTACCTTCCTTGGCTGCATACAGTGCCCGTAAACTCTGGGCCACTCTGTTCGTTAGCTTGTGTCCACTCGTCAAGGCTATTTTCTTGTAAATAATGTCCGACTCCTTGATATTGTCCACCCAAGGCACCGATTTGCGACCGTCCCGTTTTTTGGCCTCTGCCCAGGGGCCAGAGTAAGAGCCGGCCATCCACTGTACTCTGTAGCCGCTGCTCGTCTTCTGGATCACTCTGGCGATCTGTGGCCGGTCTTTGTATTTGGGGCAGCAGATAGCGATGACATCCATGGCCTCCACCGTCTCGTTCATGTGACCTGATGCCTCTGCCGATTCCCCACCTCTCCTTGATCGCCGCTGCAGAGAGGAGTAGAAAGTTGATTCAAAAAATGAAAATCATCACTTCAAACTACTACCTCTAGCCTAGAGACCAGGGGCCATATTCACAAAGCTTCTCAAGAGTCGTCGTCCTGATCATGGGTCAGTGACCAGTAACACTCGTCCTCATGACCTTATGCAAACTAACAGACTGAAGGTGATTCTAGATCAGTACTTTGATGTTTTGTGAATACGGACCCAGGCTCTTTAGCGTACTTACCCCTGGGGTTTTTTCGTCGTCACTCTCCTCATCGTCTGACTCTACTGGAGCAGTGTGGTGGTGATGGTGGTGGTGGTTCTGGTTCCTGGGGCTGGGACCACCCAGCAGTGAAGTGATGGCTTTGTTTCTGGCGTTGGCACTCGCCTCACCTTCCTCCTCCTCTTCATCAGGGTCCAAATGCTCCATTAATAACTTGAACTGAGAGAGAAAAGTGTCAAAATAAAATTATGGTCAATAACTTCTTAAACAGTTATTTTCTACTTCATTCAAAAAGACCCCTCATTCCTGTAGACCAGGGGTGCTATAACTCAGGCATGAAAAATGGCACATTGGAAATAATTTCAGCATCATCAAATAACAGTGTGCTTGTGCCTACAAAATACCATTTGAATTGTATTTTTCCTAATCGTACTCAAATCCATACACCACTTAATCAAAGAAATGTAATACTGCAGTACTGTACTGGATGATAATCAATGCTTACATCTAGGTACTGTTTGACAATATTCCTCTTGATTTCGTAGCTAAGGTCCGCGTTGCTCAGATCGCTGTTCAGGAAGTTCAGTGTCTGCCGAGGGTTGAAGTGCACATTGGACTTCCTGTTCACCGCCTTGTCGTACACCTTCGCTGACTCCGTCGGTGAATATTTCTGGATTTTGCTACAGCGCAAGAAAAGACAAGTTCAGTTCATGACCCCGAAAAGTTTCAGTTGGGGAACAGTTGGAATTATTTGTTCGGTCACAAGGTCACTCCGTTTGCCCCCCATGTGTGTTGTGTGTGCGAGTCTTGTTCCTCCGAGGTCAGGCCTACCTTTCTGAGAAGCCGTAGAGGTTCTTCAGGTGTTGTTTCAGCACCAGCAACAGCAGGATGCCTTGGGAAGCATTGGCAAAGTCCAGCAGAGGGCCGGGGTTGTCTGGCAGACGCTCCATAACCTTGTCCACGTCATCTATGTCGGAGTCGGAGTCCAACTCGGACTCCGCAGCTCGCGAGGACTTCTTTGGCTTGCGGACCACCTTGTCGTCGTCCTCATCGCTGCTGCTGCTGCTGCTGCTGCTGCTACTGCTGCTGCTACTGCTGGATCGGCTGCTGTCCTGTTCATCCTCCTCGTCCTCGGAGCAGTATTTCCTCTCTCGGGGCCTCTTCTTCTTCTTCTTCTGCTGCTTCTTTTTCTCTTGCCGTACGGGCTGCTTGCGTAAGGACTGCACAGAGAGCAAAGTCAGTCAGAAACACATTGTTGGGATTCTAAATAAGATATAAAGGATGCATCTAGCTAGAAAGCACAGGCATGTTTTATTAAAGCTTGAGAGGGAGGCTAATCTTTTGACTGTTTCTGTGTGAGTGTTTTGCACCTCCTTGAAGGACTGCAGCAGGTTGCTACCAGAGACAGACAGTGTGATGTCTATGTGATGCATTATGAAGAGGGGCTCCTCTTGACTCTGGTAGGGGAAGTAGGCCAGGTTGTCTGCCATGAACAGCATCATGTTCACCTCTGTCTTCTGCAGGGGGGGG
>OMKL01026698.1:13891-25177 GCA_900302295.1 Parasudis fraserbrunneri
ACTGTCCACTCTTCTTTACAAAAGAATATATAGCTGCTGTCGAGCTAAAAACGTGCATCTCCAAAAGGGTAAACTTTCAGGAATTAAGAAAAACTAATTTCTCATTTTCAGATTGACAACCATGTATGTTTTATGTTCTACATTGGGTTTTTAATGGGTGTCACAGAACCATGTAAACTTTCAATTAAAGTAAGAACATGGAAATTACCAAAATTGGAGATACAAGGTTTTTACAGAAGCAAATTATGCTGAATGCAATTCTGTAAGTCGATACGTGATCCCCTCTTGGGTGTCTGCAGGAGAGATTAACTTACAGAGCTGTCATCAAAGAGGTTGAGCAGCGAAACAAGGAAAGCCCGTCTGTGTTGCCGGTTCCCTCGGACCATGGTGAAGAGATGAGAGCACAGAGCAGAGTTCGTCTCGTCCTGGCGGTAGCCTCGGATCATCGTACCTTTAGATGGGGAGATGGCCTGCTGCAACTGGTACGACATCTTCATCCCAGCTACAGCCTTCATCTGAACACACAGAGAGATACATCGCATTACATACAATGAATAACTGCTTTGATATTCCCTCACATACTGTTTCAACAGAGTTCCTTGTTATCGAAAGCCAGCCAGCACAGACACTCACATGGATGAAGCCTGTATATTTCTTGTCAATCTCCACAAGCTGCTGATCGGACTTGTTCCTCATTGCCGGCTCTGGGTCTGTTCCCATGGCAATCAAGTAGGGCACACACTGGAAAATAAATAGGTTAAAAGTCAGTGAATAGCGCATATCATTATTCAATTCTCTACAAGCACTGTTCTTAAGGGAGCATTTTGAGTGGCCCGGGATTGATCTGTGTCTGGAGTAAGGTTAAACCATTGTGATTCTACACATTGCCCTTGATAACCACCATTCAGTTCTTTAGAAAGCTAAAGTTCCATCCTTATTGGACCACCAAGAGTAACCCCAAGAGTGAGACTGAGAACATATACCTGTACAGGATGGATCAGGCCCTGGTTGAGTGTCAGTGCGATGACATTGAGGGCAAAGTGTCTGACGTTGGACTGCGTGTGGAAGAAGGCCTCCAGCACCTGCTTCAGGTAGAGCTGCATGATGGAGCTGCTCATTCCTGATGAGATGTCCCCCATCTCCTTCAGATCCTCTTGCTTCGACAGTTTCTTCCCTGGGGAAAAACAAACAACGGGATCAATTTGAGGATGGACGTTCTATTCTATTCTATCCACATATTCATGTATGTAAATAGGAATCCTGTGCCTAAACTTGTATTTCTACATCTTTTATCATACTATATTTTGATCATATATATTTGTAATTTTCAGATTTTAAATTTGCCTTTGTACATATAGTATGTACATAACTATTACAGTTTAATGCCATTTACAATGAAATTTCCCCCTGGGGATGATAAGGTTTCCTCTTATCTTATCAATCTGGATGAATGATGATAAATGTGCAGTGATAATGTCTATGTAGTCTGATTCACAGGATGTTGACCGCACGTATAAGGCTCCCATTGGTGTCGACTATTTCCTTTAGCAACTTCCTTTTCCACTTGCCATTTTCTTTTTCTTACCATTTGCAAACTCCCCATGACCAGCATCAACAACGACAACAACAACGACAACAACGACAACAACAACACCAACAACAAGTCTTCAAGCTAGCAAGCTACGCTTTCATGATGGAAAACTTTGACGAAGAAACATTTCTCCCCAAATGCTATTTTGCAAGTTGCATTTTGGGCTTAGCACCGCCCTAGACAACTGTAATTAGTTTGAGAAATACAAGCAACACGTAATGTTTTTTTCCCCCTAGTGCGCAATTCTAATTGGCTCTGGCAGACGTCTCTCCTGCGCTGGTACAGTGCTAACGTAGTGTGAGGAGAGGTCTGGCTACGAGGGACTACAGGCCATGTGATAAAGCTTCAGGTCGCAGTCTTTAGACTCACACTCTCGGTCAGCCTCCTGCATGCGTGAGTCCTCCTCCTGGAGGTAGGTCTGCAGGTTCTTCAGCACGTGGATCTTCAGGTTGACTGAGCTCTTCCTGTCGGACAGGAAGTCGTTGTACAGAGACTTCACATCTTGCACAAACATCAGTGCTGGGTGCATAATGAACTGGAAACCTTGAGAGGGACAATGGAGAGGGAGGATGAGATGAAATTCAAGACATCAGAAGCACAGTGGAACAGAAAGATCAGAGCTGTTAGTGACAGTATGTAAATGTGGAGGCTACTTCTTGAACTAATTAATTAATCTAACCTTTACTGAACCAGGCAGGTCAATTAATAACATTAATTGAAAATATTATTATTTATAATGACAAACTGGCAAGAGGCCACAAAGCCTCTTGAAGGGGTTTGGGGAAAGGAATTAAAATAAAGTATATCAGAGTATGAAGGAAATGTACTGTGACATGTACCTAGACCGATGATTGCCTTGGTCTGGACCTCCTCATCTTCATGCTTGGTGAAGTATAGCAGAAGCTCCAACACTTTGTCCTTGATAATAACCTAGGAGATACAGTCAGACACAAGCAGTGGTGAATTTCATAATAACCTAGGGGACACAGTAAGAGACAAGCACTGGTGAATTTGATAATAACCTTGGGGACACAATAAGAGACAAGCACTGGTGAATTTGATAATAACCAAGGGGACACATTAAGAGACAAGCACTGGTGAATGAATCAAAGAATATCAAGCAAAAATAAATAAAGTCCAATAACAAAAGAAGAAATAAAAAAATAAAATCAAGTTTGGTTTTGATGCACCGTTTTGCACACAGGGGCCGAACAGTCTGCTTGTGTGTACCTTGTTAGTGCCTTTGAACTCCTCCTGGTCGAAGTCAAAGTGTCGACAGAGTGCCCCCACGGTGAACAGTGAGCGCAGCAGGGCAGGTTTATTAGCAGGCAGAGCGGTGTTGTTGGGGTCCTCCTGGTGCTGTGTCTTCAGCTTGGTCAGAGCACCTACAGAGCAGACACACACACGCGGGCAGTGAGAAACTACCGAGGAACACTGTCTTTTTTTATGCTAGGTTATATAAGGAAGTCTTACCGTAGTAGCGATTGAAACAAGCCCACACAAACTTGTAGTTGTGTGTGACCTTGTTCACGACAGCTCCCAGACAGCTCACACAGTGTTGTACAACCTGCAAGAGATATATAAAAAAAATCCCCTCAACAACATGTTCTTTTAAATGGTTAATTCCTGTTGGAGGTATGACCTTGATTATACAGATTGTTTGTTTTGCAGAACTTGTCACCAGAGCACCTTTTTCATATTCTTCCCCTAGAGAGGGAGAGCTTCTCTGAATATGGGCTGCTAACTTGTAATTCCTGGTAAATATCAATGGGTGCTTTTTTTTACCAATTTGCATATTCACAGATCCTTGCATTCTCAATGAGGGTAAAGGTGTAGAGATGCTGTGAAGCCATTTTCAGTAGTTTATTGAACAATGTGATGGGAAAAAAAAACATATATATACAAATTGTTATTCAATGTAGAACATTTTTTAAGGGTTTAAAATACATCTGGAGGGGATCTTTAATATAATGTAAACCTAACGAGACATTTTATTCCTCATATTTCTGAGAACCCGGAGGTGCATATGAGACTGACCGTCATGCCGTATTTGATGATGAGCTTCATCAGGTCTTCTTCTATGGTGGTTAGGAAGGTCTCACTGGGATGCTCCATCAGAGGAATCACCAGCTCCAAGATCCTGGCCACGTTACAGATCACCATGAAGTCACTCTGGGTCTGAGAGAGGACAGGAAACACACAGAGACGACTACTACACGGCCCAAGGTTTTTCAACTCAGAACAGCTCTAAAATGATAAACAGTTTGGGCTTGCTGTGGAAAAGTGGTCATGTAATATATAAACATGCTGATGATGGATCTAACGCTATGAATGTATGCAAGTTGTAGAACACGTTCTGGTATATTCCTGTAAAGTGACCCATTTGAAAAATTCTAGTATTACACAACTTCCCCGAAAGATTTATAAAATGTTCTGTCTTCCCCTGTTTGGAATACACCTCTCAAAGTTCCATGTCATTGTAGATATTCCATGACCAGCTGGAACCCTTAAAAAAACCTGTTGAATGTTTTGATGTTAAACTTGTGCTTTCTATGGACTGCCACTAGATGGCCCTAGAGCTCCACCAATGAATTAGCTGCTGCTTGTATTCAACCTGTTGGCATCTTCCCCAGTACAAGACTGTCAAATTCAAACAAGCAAAACAGTATTTACTTAACAGGATACTCAAAAGACTTGTTTGTCGCTGCCCTTACGTTGCACTTGGTGGTCAGGTAAGGTTGCATGGTCATTGCATGTTTGACCATTAGCTGAGCTCTTATCTTGCTGAACAGGTAGAGGGTGGTGATGCAGGCCACTAGACGACTGGAGTTGACGCCTTTGTTCTCACAGTCTGAAACACAAACACAGATAACCACACACCTTAAGCAGCAAAATCACAAGCGAGAGAGCGAGAGAGAGAGAGAGAGAGAGGGAGAGGGAGAGAGAGAGAACTTTATACAAAACTTTGCAAACAGCATAAAAGGTTTTTACCAGAAAGAGACTCTTCGTATTTGAGAATGTGTTCCACTAGATTGTCCACCAACTGAACACAGGCCTTCCTGGCAGGTTTATAAGAGGCATTCTCTTCTGTCTTCAGCAGCTGAAAGGTCAAGACAGCATGGTGAGAAAACATGCAACACAAAAATGCACACATTGCAGATATAAGAAAACAGAAACTAGAGATTTTAGAAAATGTAAATCGTGATTATACGCAGACACAAGCTTAGCTTTGAGACTCACGTTTTGGAGCAGCTGCTCAAACCAGTCATAGCCTGTGTCTTTGCACGCAGACACCTACGAGACAAAATCAGAAAATGAAGATTCAGATTATGACGGTATAACAGACCAAATACTTTCTTGTTTGAACTTTTATGGTCAGTTATTTAGTACCCGCTCATACACCAGTATTTACGGTATATCCAGTCCATTGTATACAGATGGAGTGAAGATCAGTTATTTAGTACCCGCTCATACACCAGTATTTAAGGTATATCCCGTCCATTGTATACAGATGGAGTGATGATCAGTTACTCAGCATCTGTCACCTCCACACCAATATCTGTGGAATATCCAGCCACAACAGCATCCCTGCTTGCTTACATATAGGGTGTAACGTCATTCAATTTCCTGTGTACTTGCGAGTTTGCTCATATTCACACAAACTCGCAACATAAAATCGCATACCAAGCACACCTCTGTGTTTGTTGTAGTATTGTATATATATAGTCTAGTAAGATCTGCAAACAATAAACTTTGTAAAAATCCACTTTTACAGTCCTATTTGTAGTCAACATTTTATCTGGCGATTTCCGTGTTCTTCTTCTCAGGTTCTACTTTTATTTTGATAGTTGCCATGGAGAAGTAGATGATCGTTTCCATTGTAGCGCATATGATTACAATTAAGCAGAAGAGGAGGATGGCGGAAGCGAGCGTTTTAACTACAAATTAAGCTACAAAAGTAATCTCTACAAAAGTTGTGGTTGAATTTTCTTACCAAACTATTAATAATACTACAGCAAACAAGTAGGCGTGCTTGGTGTGTGATTATGTGTTGCGAGGTTGAGCGAACTCTCAAGCACAGGGAAATTATAAGACATTATCTGCGGCCCAGGTATGTGTGACGCTGGGACGCTGTTTTGATACAGTATATCCTGGCCACTGTATACAGGCAGAGTGCCAGTTGGTTGCAGTTTGGAGTTAGAGGCTACACACGTATTGATGATGTGCAGACAGTAAGGTTCTAGTCAAACTTTAAATCAAGTTGTTTTCCTGTGAATTAACATGAACAACAGTTTAACAGGTTTTTCGGGGACATGCTTGGACTGCCGGCACTCACCACATCCGTGATGTTGAGGATCTTTCTGGTCATGGCGTCTTTATCGTGACTGGGTGTCGGGGTGAACCAAAGTTTCTGGAATGTCTCATTCACCAGTTTCTGTGGAGGCCGAGGTAAAAATATATCTTTTGTCTGTATAATAACTAGTATGTTTCAGTCATAAGAAGGTATTCACTAAAAACCCACCTTGATCCCCTCCTCGTCATTAACCCTTCGGATCATCTTGACACACATCTCCGTGATCTTGTGGAAGCCGGGCTGCTCCAGGCAGATGTCCCTCAGGATCTTGATGACCCTCTTCCTCACACTGATGCCTGTGTCCTGCAGAGCAGAGGGACGGAGGACACGGTCACGTTACAATTAAATCGACTCGTCTGCATGTTGGATTATACGCACCCGGTCAATTACTGGCATAAAATGGAATATCTTATTATTTTTACTATCTTGAAAAAGGCTAACCGGAAAAATTAAATGAAGAGTAATGAAATGAAAAGGGTGCTGAAAACAGTAAATTATGTTAAGGTGCACCGGTGAGTAGTAGGGGTGTAACGATTCTCCAAATCCATGTTGATTTGACTTTTGATTTTGAGGTCCAACGCCCAACCCTGATCATGTGATGCTACTGGGATGTGTCCTAAGATGTGCTGCTTTGTGCAGTGACATAATCTGTTGTCTTAATACTTTGCTGTGTTGATTCCAAAAACCTTTTAAGGTCACAATTATATATATATATTTTTTTTTTTATAAACACCTTTAGTGAGTACTAGCAGATTTACTTTGCATTCATTTGTCAAAGGCTTGCAGTTCTCCCTCTGATCTTTAGGTGGCAGTGTGGAGAGAAAAGATTTTACCTCAGTTGAACTCTTACACTTGGAATGAACTTTCAGCTGGAGGTGGCTAAGGTCTTGGACAAAGTTTCACTTCACACTGTTCTGTGGGGGTTATTGCCTGTTACTCACAACACAGCCATCCAAGGTGGCATGATGTGCAAATCACTTTCAAGCTTGTTTGAACAGCAAACTACATGGTTACATAATAAAATGATTAAGAGCCACATACTCAGGTGTCCAACAGGTGTGGGTGTGGGTGGTGCAAGAAATGTACCAGTATTCTCTCAATGAGCATGTCGTAGTACTGCTCAGTGAGCTGGGGCCGGCTCAGCACGAAGCGGCCAAGCAGCTCCACAGCTGCTTCCCTCACACTGGTGGAGTTGTCCATCAGACGGCCGTGGACCCCGCGCTGCATGTCCGACTGAGGAGTGGAGGAAACGAATGTCAAGGGCTGAAGAAGATACGATCTAAAACTAAGAGAGCGTACAGGTTGGGGAACTGATATATGCAGTGTAAGATGAAGGGCAGATTTACCCTGGCCAGAATACTAGGATCCACAGCCACGACCTCAGACAGACACTTCATGGCTTTAGTTCTGACCGCAATCGCACTCTCACCTAGCACTCTCAGGATCTGTAGGGAGAGGACAGACAGGGAATGAATACATTAAATAAAGACATTCATATTAATATTATGAATGATTAGAAAACGCTCCAGTCACTCTGAATCATAAACTCTCAGCACAGTGTTCTCCTGCTCTCCAATATGTCAAGCAACTTCTCTTACCTGTGTTAAATAAATATCAAAGCTCTGCGCGAACGGCCTCATAGAGGCCAAATATCGGACAATTAGACAGGAGTCCTCATAGTCCACAGTGTCAGAGTTCATCCTGAAAGGAAGTCAAACCAGACAAGTTAGGACCAAGACCAGTGAAGACGAGCAATATTCAAAGAGGGTACCACAGCACTGGGGATGCACTGATGGCACTTATTTGGTGACCACTGCCGATACAGATTCAGAGTCCTGAACTTTCAAGTATCAACCAATACTGGGTACCAATCTGATCCACAACATTTACTGAACAGTATAGACTTAGGAGCATTCGTTTGGGGTCATTGGACAAAAACGAGTGACACATCATACATTTTCTCCTTTCGAGACATCCAACATCTACCATGCTTCTATGTTGTCAAAAATGCAGAAAATCAAGTCGCTTTGCTTATATATATCTGACATATTTGACATGGCTGTTGGTATCGGGAAAACCTTCCCATACCAACAATACCCAATTTGAGTCCGATATCGGCCCGATTTCCAGTGCCAGTACCGGTGCATCCCTCCGCGACAGTACAGTGAACTACAGTGGAGCGATGCCCACCTCAGTGTGTGGAACTGCGATGGTGCAGTCTTGATGATTTTGCGGAGGTACTTCTTGCGCGCCTCAGCCCTCTGCATGATCTCGCCAGTGGACTCGATGTCCTTGGCGTGACGCGGGCCTTCTGATGAGTCTTCATCTTTCTGGTTCTGAGACTTCATGGCCTTTTCCATCTCAGTTGTAGTGTCCCTGAACCACTGGGCGATGTAGAACTTCCTGGAGAACTGGATGACACAAATGAAAGTGACAGATGTTATTAAAAATCTATCATATTACTATATACCAACACTTAAAATACCTGTTACTAAAAGCCTTGGAACTATATGCCAAGACTAAGTGCTATATACCTTTCAGGTGTACGTTTTTTTTTTTATGTTCCCTCGGAATTCTGTCTTGGAATTCTACAACTCTATCGCTTTCAATAGCCAGTTTCATCATTGGAATGTTCGGTACTCAAAATTCTATCTCACATCTAAGATCATACGCTGCAAAGGCTTAAACATACAGTACTACTCCAAACATCCACAACATGTTGTCCAAGTAAAAGGTAAGCTTAATAATTTGTGCCAAAAAATGCAGGTTGGTGTGTGCAACACGAACACTCACCACTAGAGATGGGTCAGTCTCCGTGTTCTCATCCAGGTAGTCCAACAGGGCCTTCTGCAGCTGCTGGGTCTCATCATTGCCTTGGGTCTGGGTTGAGATCAATAAAGCAGGAGAATTACTGAGGGCAGTTCAGATATACAATACATTTACAGGAAACATCTAAGCAGAGTGCATTCAGATGATTCTGTAAATAATGGTCTACCTCCTGGAGGATGCGGTCGATGGAGCGTTGGTCCATCTTGCTGGTGACAGCATCTTTGCGCAGACGAGAAGCAACAGTGCCCAGGTAGTCCAGCGAAGCCACCCTGAGGGCCATCTCGGTCTGCTTGTTACTGAACTGGTGCACCTGGGGTAGAGGAGGGAAGCGTCAACTGTGGAATCTCTTTTGCTTATCAGCAACAGAGTAGACCTCTCTCATCACGAACATTGGCTATCAACTGGTAGACAGGCAGTAACTGATTGCCTATATTCTTTATTCTTTTTTTTGAGGCCAATACCAATACCTATTTTTAGAAACATGCCTATCTTCAGATAATGAAGTGGTGTCATGATTGTAGGGGGGGTTACACCACACAACATATAAAGGACAGAAGCATGTAAATTAAAGGTGAAATGAACAGAAATCTATTTCTTCCTTAAACTAATGTCCTTGTCAGTGTTATTCTTTTGTTTCCTTAGCAAAACTAACTGCATAAAGGTCAGAAAAACACCAATTCTACAACCACCCAAATATGGTCTGTAAAATAAAACCGGACCGATACCAATTGTGCTGTCTGAAGCCCATATCGGCCGATGCAGATTGTCTGCCGACATATCGGTCCATCCCTGCCTTTACTGGTTTCTCAGAGGACAGAATGACGCTCCTCACCAGCAGCCGGCCCAGTAAACTCAGCAGCAGTTCAGCCGCTGGCCACTCGGGCTTGTTCACCGTCGACAGCAGGTCCTGGACAAAGTTCTCAAACAGCGGCCGGTAGTCCTCCTCTCCCTGTTTACTGCCACACCTGACACAAGGACAGAATGACAGCGAAACGGTGCTGAATGAGGGCAGTTTCACAGAGGAGCTTCATTTATCAACTTCACTACGTGATAAGACCCCTAAAAACAAGAGGCATGCCGGTTCGCGATCCCCCCCTGCGTAGTCTAGCATGGACAGAATGTGAGCTTTGACACAAAATAATGACTTTTAATTTCCCCTTTGCAGGCTGTTTCACTTGATTAATGATTGGAGGAGGGCTTTAGACTAGAAAAAAGCATCTATACCAAAGATTATAAACATGATAATGTATTTGTACATCTTTTCGTGACCCCCCAAAATCATGTCTTTCTCCCCCCTCTGGCTTGATACAGTGACGTAGAAACAAAGTCTTACTTCTTGAGGAAGACCGATAGGAAGTTCTGAGCTGTCCTCATGGCAGTCTCGTAAGAGTTTGTGATAAGAACGTCTTGATCCACCTACGAATATAGAACAGATTATGTAAAACAACCTCCACCAATGGAAACGTTTCTTTTTGTTTGTTCTGAATTGGACAAAGTTTCACTGAACTCCCTGGCGCACACCTTCTTCTTGTCATGCTCGTCCTCGATGTCCTTTTCAGAGGGGAGGTGCACCACACACTGGATCAGCTGAAGCACCAGCGCTGTGACCATCTGGATGTACATGGGCTCTCCATCCTTATCACTGCTGTTTAGCCTAGGAGAACAAGAGGCACATTGCATCCTTAGGTTCCTTGTTCAAACGGGAGAAATAATACAACAGCCACTCAGGTAGATGTAGCACCCACGCCGCGGTGCGAGTCGACCTGTAACCCTGCCCTCCAGTTGTGAATAGAGTTAGGGCTGGAAGGTGAACTGTATTTATTTTGAAGGTATAACGTCATGGATCCATGCAAAGGTATGCATGAATACAATACCGTGGTCAACTATAATCTTTTAAATTTAATCCATTATACATAAAAATGTCACATTGCAGAAGTATTTTGAAGAATTTACGATGGACATTGGATGAGAACAGATCAGTCAGAAATATTTTCTGTTACCATCTTGGTTCTTAGTACTATATACACCGGTGGTTAAAACACTGACCTCAATGTGCCGATGTGTCGATCTTTGACCGATCAGAAAAAAATTCAAAAGTGTCCTTGGCTGACTGTTAATCTGTTCACCAGGTTTGAGCCAAATCGAATAAGAATTGTGCGGGTTGTTACGGACGGACAAACAGACAGACACACATACACACAAGTCATTACAATACTCCCTTGCACTTCACTCGCGGGTTGAATATTACCATCCAAGACATTTTACTGGGTACAAAATCTGCTGCAGGTATGGTTACCTAAAGTTCCTGAGGCTGCGTTTACTAGTGGGCAGTCTGGCCAGGGAGGTGAAGATCTCCTCCAGGATGAGCTGCCTGTGCTTCTCATAGCGAGAGAACACCTGAAGAGGGGCAGAAGGGGAGAGCAAGATCTCAAAATAAATATGATAGAGAAGTCACTTGGAGCTATGGCGGGTATTAAACACAAATCTGAAGCAGATGCAAACATGATTTCAA
>OMKL01026781.1:1086-16759 GCA_900302295.1 Parasudis fraserbrunneri
CATGTTCCCCATATACCTTCAGCACCATGGGGTACGGGCAAATCCTCCATCGACGCGGGAACGAGGAGGACCAGGTCCACCTCAACGTGGGAGGTGTACGACATGAGGTGGACCAGGACACACTGCTCCGCTTCCCACACACGCGGCTGGGTCGTCTGCTGCGCTGCCAGAGCGAGGAGGCAATCCTGGAGCTCTGTGATGATTACAGCCCGGCAGACAAGGAGTACTACTTCGACAGACATCCCAGGGTATTCCTCTGTGTGCTCAATTTCTATCACACGGGACGCATCCATATGATGGAGGAGCTTTGTGTCTTCTCCTTCAGCCAGGAGATCGAGTACTGGGGCATCCAGGAGCTCTACTTGAGCCCATGCTGCACCAACTGGTTCCACGAGAGGAAGGAGTACATCGAGGACAGGGACTGGGACATCAGGAGTGATGATCAGCAGCAACCCAGCTTTGAATCTTCCTTTGAGGAGCTCTCTGTTCTTGATAAAGACCTGGCCAAGTTTAAAGGTGCTTGGTGTGGAGAAGTAAGAAGCTATGTATGGATAAGACTGGAGGATCCAGGTCACTCGCTCACCTCAAAGATCATTGCCATTGCGTCGCTCAGTGTGGTGCTGACCTCAATTGTTGCCATGTGTGTCCACAGCATGCCTGAGTTTCAGCAGGTGGATATCAATGACAGACCTATCGAGGACCCCGTTCTGGCCATCCTCGAGGTTATCTGCATCATTTGCTTCACAACTGAATTCATCATTAGGCTAATTGTAGCACCCTCCCCCAGGAAATTCCTAGGGAACCCCTTAAACATCATTGACGTTGCCTCCATTTTGCCATTTTACGCCACCTTAGCTTTTGAGACAGTGGACGAGGAGAACGCGGAGGAGAATGAAGACCTGCAGAATGTTGGGAAGGTGGTGCAGGTTCTGCGTCTGATGAGGGTTTTCCGGATCCTCAAGCTGGCCCGTCATTCTATTGGGCTGCGAGCGCTAGGTGCCACGGTCCGTCACAGCTACCACGAGGTGGGCCTGCTTCTTCTCTTTCTGTCAGTGGGCATCTCCATCTTTTCAGCACTTATTTACTTTGCTGAGAAGGAGGAGGACGATACAGAACTGGGCACCATCCCTGTAGGCTGGTGGTGGGCTACGATCACCATGACTACAGTTGGGTACGGTGACACCTGCCCTGTGACGTTAGTGGGAAAGATAGTGGCCACCCTGTGTATTGTCTGTGGCCTGTTAGTGGTGGCCCTGCCTATCACCATCATATTCAATAAGTTTTCCAAGTATTACCAGAGAAACAAAGCCATAGAAGAGGGCCAGTGTCTGAGTCAGGCTGACAGACATGATCCAGACCTCCCGTACTACAACATTAGAGACCTGTATGCCCACAGCTTGTACCCTTTCATGGGAGGTATCGCCTATGGGAACAGTGAAAGCAGTGGAGGGGATGAAACGGATGCTTCCAGTCTCCAGGATATAGAGGTGTGTGATAATGACACTCTTGAAAATGGGGCAGCAAAATGAGATGCCTGCCACCCGACTGTTTTCACTGATAGTTGCTCCTTCACAAATGCAGCCCACCATAAAGCACTTAGTGGTACTCAGGGCACAGCTCTTCATCACTGACCCTGGTTCCCTGTACTGTCTTCCTCTCTTGTTGTGAAATTTCACATTGGAAACTCGTGGCCATGGAATTTTTTCTTTTTACTAGGAAACATTGTGGAAAATGTATCACTAAAAGCAGAAGGCTCAAACCTAGCCCAGAGGTTTGAATGTCAACTCTCTGCTTGAGAAAAATGCAATGATGCATGCAGACTATAATGTTAATGTTTGCAAGGTAGTGTTCTGTATTGATATTTCTGCTTGCTGAAAGTTCAGTCAGAATTTACATTAGCAAATGCGAAGGGATACACTAACAACATTACATAATGGACAAAAAAGAATACGGTACGTTTAGAAATAAATTGACTGATGTTGCTCACTCTGCATGAACAAAAAGAGTTACTTTTTACACACACAAAAAGTAATACAGTAATCAGTTATATAGAATAGACCATTTTGATGATGCTCCTAAAAAGAGAAATTACTTTTTTTGCCCACATATCTCTGTTAAAGAAATAAGCAATGATATACCAGCGTATGGCTAAAACTTTGTCATAGACAGTTATGTTGGCATGCTGGCTGGCTCCCAGGGTTAAGCCATATGGATATAGTAATAAAATACAATTTGACAAAGTGCATCAGATGTAATATGCCTTTGATTTGTGACATTGCCTTAGTTGCATGGCTCATTCACTCAGATTAGGTTCTGAAATTCAATCATCTGAGTATAGGAGAATGGTAGATAATATGCTGAATTCCACATGAATATGTTGGTATAGGGGCAATTGTTATTTATATTTATACTATTGCATTTCTTTTACTTAAAGGACTGTAAAAACTAATATAATTCACAATTATAATATAATTCCTCTCTTGAGTGGTGGTAGAATGTACAAAGAATGCAGAATCTAACACAGTCAGTTTTCTTACTGAAGAAGATTACCTATTCCCTCTGCATGCTTATAGTTTTCTCCATCTTGAGGAGTATTGATTTCCTGTCCTATGTCATCATCTCTGCTTGAACAAGTTGCTGTCTTGGTAGACACGAATGTGGGAAATCTGTCCAAATCTCGACAGGGACTCAGGAGTGGTTATGCAGTGGCCACAGCCATATTCTCTCAGCCATCATGGTGCCGGAGAAAGTCAACTAGGTCAAAAGCAAATGGATTCTGCTAAGACAAACTGCCACAGTCAGAAATCCTGAGCTGAATAAATTAACTCATTACTCTTTGGTTATTTGTTAACTCTGGTAATTGAGTATGGATTGTGAGGTTACTGTAATGCTTAATCCACATTTTGTGTTTTAGCTTTTGTCAGCCTCGCAATTACGGCCAACAAACTGTGTTCATTTGTACATTGATTTTCTTTAGGTTGACAGCACAGACAGTGACGAGCATGACTGTGACATTATTAGTATTTAGTACTAATAGTGCTTTAAAAAAAATCTGTACTTTTACTGCATTGTTAAGCATTTACTCCTAATTTTGCTTTATTAAGTTTTATTTTCAGGTACGAAAGTAGTCATTCATAGTAAAAGTTATTCTGGATGTCATCTTCCAGAAATGACAGAAGCTTTTTTCTATGATTACAAAGGGGCCATCCCCAAACATTGGACTGATAATCCCCCATTGAAATATTTGAAAGGCCACACCAAACCAAGTAATCAATCACTTTTTGTGAGGGACAATTTTGGAACATATATAAATTATAATAATATTTTCATAAAAAATTAACTAAGTACTTGCAGTACTTTTTAAGTGGGCTATTCTTTTACTTGAGTAATTTTCTAGGCAAGTACTCTTACTCCAAATTGTAGCTGAGGTAATAGTACTTGGAGTAACATAGTGTATTTCAGTATTCTTTGCATGGACAAAGGCAGTCATGTCATATAACTGCAATAAGCATGAAGAGACAAATTGGATAACCATTCACAAAAGAGGGATACACAGATTGAGGGGGGGGGATACTCAGGTTAATTGTGAGGTGATTATTTGTAAAGGGTAAACACAGCAAGCTGCGAAACTCTGCTGTCTGCAAAAACATTGTATGGTAAACCTTTTTCAGGAAAGAGGAAAGAAAGAAAAAAAAACTCATTTTCAAATTGACAAACTTTCTCACAACACAGAGAACCATGTAACCCACCAATTAAAGTAAAAACATGAAAATTACTGAAATTGTAGATATAAGCCTGACCGCAGCAATGTTTGGACAGTGACATGCTGTTTGTTTTGGCTCTGTATTCTTATCACTTTAGAAATACATATCAAATGAGCTACAGCCTTTTTAAATGCATGGTCTCCCCTTTTCAAGGTGCTAAAATTATTTAGACACTTAATATTCAAATACCGTAAGTAGTCATTTTTCATACATTATGTGATTAAGAAGTCTTAATATGCAGTGGCTTTTAGAAAGTCTGAAACCTATAAACATCACCAGGCTCTAAATCTCATTGTCAGGTTCACTGTCAGGTTGAATCTTTATGTGAGTTCAGCTGTGACTATGCTTAATTGACTTGAAATGACTGAGTTAATATATATGGTTGGCTTATAATACAAGTAAAGAAGGGTCTGAGTTCACTTTGTACCCCAATCATGTTCTCTATACAACATTAGAATAATTTAAAGTCAAGTTGAAGCAACACAGAGGTCCTTTGAAATGCAAAAATGTGCTGGGAAGACAGACTGACGATAAGATAATTAACAGTCTGGTGATGTCTGTAGGCTTCACACTTTTAGAAGCCACTACACATTAAGGCTTTTTAACTACTTCTTCTTCTTTCTTTTTTTTCCATCCATTTGACCAAATACTTTTTGCATTCTGAAACAAGGGGACCATGCACATAAGAGCTATAGGAAAAATGGGTTAGGGGAGTAATAATAATAACAAAAGTATTATTATTATAATTATTATTATTATTATTATTATTATTAGTATTATTATTATTCGAAGAAGAAGAAAAAGAAGATAAATGATAATACAGGTGTTAGGACAGCAATGCAGGCTATTGGTAAAAACAGGGAACACACATTGATCCCTTTTCTTTTTTTTCCATCCTAAATTAGTTTAAACACTGTCGGGCAAATCGGTAATCTTGAGTTGATGTCTTTGTCAACAGCTGATGTCATTTCTGGTCTAAGGGAATCCACCCTTTGAGTGGATGGACCCCCCCAGGCAATGCTTCATAATAGATAGTGCTGATATTTATGCGTTCCTCATCATTACTTCCAGTTCTGTGGCTTTAAGCGAAGAGCCCGTTTGATGGAAGTGTAGCCAGTTATCTCGGATGTGTTCAATATTCTATGACTTTATTGCCAGTCCAGCAGTAATACATTCAGCTATTGAATTAGTGTCAGCATGTATATCTTTTAAACATCCCGTAATTTTCTGCAGCAGGTGACTTTGACTTTCAAAGACTTTTGATTCGCAACAAGGATTTTAAAACTCTTTTAGATTGTGTTGTGGTTGTTATATAGTTTGGGATTTTGATATGTATAATTTCATTTATCCACCTTTAGGTTGTAATTCTATAAAATAACACATTTCCCAAAAATTTACCAATATGTTTTTCTCTTGCTTTATATGTTTTGAGTTATGAGCACTCAAAGTGATGAAAATTTGTTGAAAGAAGATTTTTATGACATTTCATGTTCCCATACCTACAATCTACTTTTTTTGTTTTTTCCCCCTATAATTCTAGATGGTTAATATAGGTATGTTAACTTGACTGTCTATTTAAAAAAAATTCAACCATCTCAGGCAGAGCAATTTGATGATGTAAAACGATTGCATTTTCCTTACTTTGGGAGCTTTTAACTCAAAACAATGACAACTGGCAATTTGCAGAATTACAACCTAAAAGTCAATTTCAATGGAATACCACTTTAATTTCTCATCTTGGAGGAAAAGGACATGTTAATCGTTCTGCCACAGGGGCAATGGTTGGAGCAGCAGTGGCCAGTCTGTGTGTCTCTCCGTCTGCCCAGTCCTCTGGGATATGGGTCAGCAGAGACCCTCGCCTGTATGGATCTCCCAGAGGGTTCAGCACCAAGGACACATCGACATTGTGTCATGCTGAATCAGGGAGAAAATGCTCCGGTCTGATGACTGTGACAGGGACAGCAGAATATGGATGGCACTGTTTAAGATGGTGTAAATGTGTAGCAGTGTTTCCTCTACATTCTTTCAGCCGTGGTGGACAAGAACATTATAACTACAGTTAGATGAAATAGGGAATTACCAAAACATTTCAGTCTATCTCAAAAAGCACAAACAAGCATAGGCCCAGTGCGTAGAAGTAGTGCTTTAATCATAATCACAAACAGTTTAGTGCTACAACCTGCATAAGCAATAGGGATGGACGTGGAACAAACACCAAAAATTACAGCCACCACTGCTACAAAACAATTACAGAGGAAACACTGTAGGACTGCCAGATTTAAAAAAAATAAAAATAGGGGGCAGAGTAGTCTCAAATGCTATTGTCTGGTAGGAGAGTAGAAATGACTAACATGGTTAACTTTTCCTTTATCCTCATAAGGGGAGACCTCTTTCTCAGGTGTGTTTTGAGCTTCACCGTTAGTCCTTTGAAATGTCATTCCTTTAGAAACAGCTTCGTCACATTGACATTGAGGTGAAAAGGCTTAGCTGCTGGGCTGAACAAAGTCTTAATCTTCTGCAGATCGAATCTGGTGGTGCATTAAATTAAAAAGTGTCATTGAATAATGCAAGTCCTGTCAAAAACACTGGTTAGGTTCAGATGATCATAAACCGAAAGGTTATTGATGGGAAAATATAATGGCTGAGGGTATTTATTTGATCTATCTTCATTTTGATTTATATTTCTAATCAATGGCCAGCAGTGCAGCTCTGTGATTCAAACCAAATGGCCTGCGCTTGAGACAGAAACAGCTGTTGTTTTTCAGCTGTCAGCGTGTCCAGGAGAGTGTCTCCGCAGAGCAATCGGCTGCCATGTAAAATAAAAGGCTTCACCTTTATTGGTCCTGTTAATGAGAAGTGGAATGCTTGAAAGAGTTGACACACGGTGGGCTTTTACACTGATAAATACGTTCAATTTCAGCATACTTCAATGTCCAGGTTACCATAAAAGTAAAATACACCCTACCTGCAAAAAAATAACTGCTATTTATTTTTTTTAAAGGTAAGAACATAAATTAATGTATCAGAAAGTGCCTCAAGTTCTGTAAACCTATTGGTCCAAAAGGTCACTGTTGATATGGTGCAAAAGTGGATTTTATTATGGAGGGTTGTCATTTGTGTGATTCTGTACCTGGAAGCACAAGAGAAATGTCAAGCTTTGACCTTGATTAGATTAGCACCAGGTCTATGAAAGAACATAAAGGCAATTGTGGCAACTGCATGTGTAACAGTGCTGATGACTTGATACAAATTTACATGCTGGCTTATTTGCAGATGCCTTCCAAGACGCACAGGGGTACATTAGGGCCTGTGGTTTAACCTACATGAGATAATGGGCCAACCCAACAGAAAGCCACTCAGCCTTTTTATGTTTATGCCTTTTCAAAACCTTAATGAGCTGGAAAGTGGCGCTTGTGTGGAATCAGAAGCAGAGAGATGGAGAGGCATTTTTGTTTTTCTTAGGTGAATGGGAAATAGAGCAAGGCTAAGCTGGAAAGGAATCATTTCATTCTGAAATTGGCTTCTAGATTTATGCTCATTTGAAGTGTTTTGATCCAAGTTATTATACAGTTTTGCTGACTACAGAGTACAGACAAATTTATGACCTAATCAGCCAAGCATTGATCCATGCACTTTAGACAAACTACTGCAAACTGCAAGGTTCCTGGTTTCAGATGTACTGTAGCGCACTGGATTGAATGAATTCTGTTATTGGTAAGTTTTCATTGGCCAAGTTAAACACAGTAATTGGATTTTTCTTTTTTTTGCAAGATACGCAGCAGCTGCACTGAACTTGCAGTCACCTACAGCCAACCTCGCCCTTAACCTAACCTTGCTTACTGCATGCAGTGCAGTGTGACTCATCTAATTATGAACAGTATAACAGTGAAGCATTTTCAGCTAGCTTCTTTGGCCATGCCTATTATCCTCCATTACAGGCATGCACAGGAACCCTCAACAATTAGGAAGGTGGAGATAAGCAGGCAATCCTCAGTCCCAGGTGCACCCTGCTATCCCTCTCACATGGGACTCTTCAGAACTCACACTGCAGTCTGCACTGAGCACTACTTTAGCTCCCCACCACTCCCACCATCGCTTGATTCGCTTCCAGTGGGACATTTGGTATTTGCTTTTGTAGACAGACAGTCAATACTTGTTAATAGGGAGTCGGGACAGGTTACCTGAGGTTACATTATAAACACTGAAAGGTTGTTCTCCCACCATGCTCACAATATCCAAAACTATTAGGGTTAAATGGCGAGTCAAGAAAAAGAGCAAAGCCTCTTGTGGCGATGAAAGCAATTATAAGTGAAGGAACTTTGGAGACAACATACATTTTCTCCATTGTCCTCTGCAGTTGGCAAATGGGGAGCGTGCCTGGATCAAATGCTAGTCGAAATAGGTTGGGTTTGATAAATGTAGTAGGTTACTTCATGTTACAAGCATTAGCTGCCAAGCAAAGTATAAATGTACACTTCATGAATCTGGTCCAAAACCTCTTAGACAATCTGAACAACAGGAGAGCTTAGCTGAGCCAGGCTGTGCTGTGCTGCGCTGGGCTAGGCTAAAGAGAAAAGGATGAACATTTAGAGGGCTGTGGCGGCAGCCGTTAGCACAGATGATGAAGTGAAACACTCTTTCCACAGAGGCCTGGAATGGAGAGAACAAGGCTTTTATGGAGGCACTAAAAAAGGGTGGCAGAACTGGGGGCCTTGCTAATGACTCACGTGGAGGGAGGAATGGAGGGATGGAGGATGTAGTGAGAAAAAGGATGGGCCAGAGAGAAAATATCACTACATCCTCTTGAAATCTTGAATAAATCTTACCAGTATTTATTTATTTGTTTGTTGATTTGAGTAGCCTATATTGCTTATGGGTATATGCACATAGTTTCTTGAAGGGTAAGGGTTATTGTCTTTTTGACTCTGATTTTGAATATGGGCCTTTTGTGGAAAAAAAACTAAACAAAATAGAGATTCCCTGTTTGTATTGTGATGCAATAGAATTAAACCATGTCGAACGCTGATATTTAAAAGAATATTTGTAACTTTCTTTTGGTAGATCAACACAGCCGGGCATGGAAGATACAGCATATCGGTTTTGATCAGGCAGATGTGTTATTTACTGTCTGTAATTATCCACGCTTTGCTTACCTAAGATCCATGCATGCATCCATAAAAAGTCATCAGGGTTAAGACAGTAAAATACTACAGGAGGACATAATTGCACTTTTGTTTTTTTGTTTTTATTTACAACCATCTCATCTCAAGTGTGCATGAGTTATGCAGTGGAGAATGTGTATGCCTTGTAATTGTGTGCACTCAACCTTTTAGACCACCGATAAAAGAATGTGATGAAAAATCAATAAAAAGCAACACAATTATTTTATTCTATCTCTTTCATACTTTAATTCTATGCAGTATGATTTCATCTTTTGCTGATTTGTATCTTATTTGCTGTACCGTTCATTTCTACAGTATCTGAAATGAACAATGAATAAATGTTTATTACAGAAAGACTTTGGCTCTCTTATCAAGGAACTGCATGCCATTAAACAAAGGGGCTATGAAATCCAACTCGTAAATTTAACTGGATCATATCAGTATTATGACCATTGCCTTTTGTGTTTGGTAAAGTGCTTTAGAAATGGAAGAACCCATTTAAAAGTGACAAATCTACTTTTGAATATCAAGAGTCTCCCTCTCTCTCTCTCTCTCTCTCTCTCTGCAATGACTCTTGAATGAATATTAATAGTGATAAAAAAAAAACTTTGTAGAGAGTCAGCCCTGTGCCAATTCTAGTATCATTGAGTATGAATAATGTGTCACTGCAATTTCTGTAAAAGTAATTAATATGTCAAGCTTATGAAAGGTGAATGGAATTGAGACCCCCCCCTCCACACACACACACACACACACACATTCACCACCTTCTACAATGCCCACAGGGGACTCATAGCCTCTCTGTTACAGCAAGGACACAAAAATATGGCAAGCCTCAGTGCTGCATGCTTGGAGTGGTACATCAGTGATGTGTACAGGGTGGGGGTGGAGAGAAACTGCCCTTCCTCTTTTTGCCTTAGGCCTCCTGTCTGAAGGCGTGCCTTAAAATGACCCTTTCAATATGTAATTTAACCAAAAAGTCACACGAGAGGGTGTCTGCCAGAATTCTTTGTATTTTATTATGGTCCCTCTCCTATAGGCCATATCCCTCCCTATGTAGTATGGACCATGCCTGGGGCCCCTCTCCTATAGGCCACATCACTATGTAGTATGGACCATGCCTGGGGCCCCTCTCCTATAGGCCACATCACTATGTAGTATGGACCATGCCTGGGGCCCCTCTCCTATAGGCCATATCCCTCCTATGTAGTATGGACCATGCCTGGGGCCCCTCTCCTATAGGCCATATCCCATGTAGAATGGAACCTCTAATATTTTTACTTTAGTGCCGTTTTTTGCCACTGGAAAGATTTGTGCACGACATTATGGTACATGGAGCAATTCTGTTTAAATGCATTTTCCTCCCTTGACCCACACCAACCCTAAAAATGTATTTTTAAATGCAAAGTAGCTCATAGACCGTTAGTCAGTCAGTCAGTCAGTCACTCACGCGCTAACTCACGCACTCACAGTTAGCCACTCTGCCCCTAGTGGTGGCTCACAGGCATGGCACTTTGCTTCGCATCTGGTATGGCACTGTGTCCTTGTTCAAAGTCTGGGGCATTTTGGACCCTGCTACACAAACCACACTTGTTTGCAAAGTTATTTCTCTTAGAGGAAATCTGTCTCTGAGGGCAGTTCATCAGCTGTCCAATCCTGGCTGTTCTCCTGTAGTTTGCTGACTGTTATGACACAGCAGGCTATTGTGATTCCCCTGTGCAGCTTGTGTTTCAGGGCATCAGTATCAGTTACAAGTGGCTTGCTTTTGGCTGTTGATTTGACATTAAAATGCAAATTGACTTTGGTGTGCTGCGAGTCCAGAGGCACTCAAAAAGAAAAAACCTAGAAGAAATGATTAATGAGTAATGGCCACTGCATTCAAAGCATATTTGTGCCCCTGTAAATACATTGATACCCCCGATGACCTTGAGGATCATTGATTTATAGATTTATTTATCTTAACATAAACAATACCGCAGCCAATTTGGAGAGTATTGTTTGTGTAACAGTCACCTTATTAACCCACATTAAAATTCTGTCAACTGTATCATCGATCTAATTAATAAGGTGCTTATTCATGTAGGTCAGGCATGGTGGTTTTGCAAAAAGGGTAGCACAGTTCAGTACTTGTTTCATTATTTTTTTGTGACATTCATAATGTATTGTACATATATTTTACCAATCCATACACTGTAATGTATGACTCTTAATGGTATCACCTGACCTATTCAAATAGGTCAGGTTGGCATATCGTTCATCATTCAGGTCATTCATATCAGGCCTGGTGTTTTGCCAAAGAGTAGCACAGTACAGTACTTGCTTTATTCTTATTTATGTGATATTCAAAATGTATTATACGTATGCAGTATTTTACCAATCCATACATTGAAATCGGGAGAAAATGAGGCTGAAAGGAGAATGAGAGTGGGATTGTTGTCTAATCAAGGTGGGGTAATTTGTCTGAACTGGCATTTCAATTTAGACAACAACCCGAATTGCTGAGCAAGAGGTCATTTGTGCAACAGACAATTACAGTGTGTTACATCAAGATGCAAACACAAAGAGGAGGCTTTTGGACCAACCAATGTTCAAAACAATTACCAACAGCCAACATAACAACCAACAGATTTAAAAAATAAAAAAATAAAATAAACATAGCTACAGGGCAGGGAGTGAAATAGGTTTGCTGTATGATCATTAAGAGACAATAGTAACACTGAGATTTATACAGGTTCTAGGCGCCAGAGAAGTTCCTTTGTGATCTAATGGACAATAAAGACTAGTTAAAATAGATTTTATGTGGTGCCATCTTTATTTCTAGAAAATAAAAAGGAACATTAACCATGAGCAAAGGAGAGGAAGCAGCTATTTGGAATACATGACCATGGTCACAGAGCGCGGCATAATATTACATATTATATTATCATTAAATAATTGTGTTGTGGGAAGTACATTATATGAGTGCCTTCTTTTCCAAAGCACAGTAAAGTGAGAGAGGTGAGAGAGGTCTGTTCCTTTGCACGGTCGACAGACCTGAGCAGGGATTATGTTGACATGTTGAAATGCAAAACTATTTAGGCCCATTGCTTTCATGAACTCCACTCCCAAACGCCTACCACTCACCATAGAAGAACAACGTGTACCTATTTGTGACTCAGTGAAGGCACAGGGACTTAAAATCCAGTAGAACAAACAGGTGTCCTCCATGATGTTTTACCTGAGGCATCCCACTCTTGAGTACACTACATCAGCTTTGCATGACAATTTAACCAACCACCTCTCAGACAACCTGGGCCCGTATTTATTATACTTCTAAGAGGAGGAGTACTGATCTCCTCAGGTCACATGACCATTCATGTTCACCAAACTATGACTTATGAGCCAATCTGGTCTCAGATCAGCACGCCTACTTTTAAGATGTATGATAAATACAGGCCCCGGAGCGTGTGGAGAAAAGAGCAAGCAGTACTGTAATGGGTAGAGCATACAGCTGCTACAGTGATGCAATGGACTCTCTCTCTCTCCTTGCTCACACTGCGAGAGAGAAGAGAACATGTCTGCAGAGATTTTGCTCCACCCCGATTCACCCTGGATGCTGGTTGCACCCAACAAGATTAGAAATTACCAGACAACAAGAGACCATCTGCTCCAACGCACTCCCCAAATCAGGGAAGAAAAGGCATGAGAAACCCCACATTACACACTTATCAAGACTGATAAAGAACTCGCCAACAACTCAGTCCCTTCAACATCCTAATAGTATTCTATTAATTTACAGTGGATAACTATCATATTTAATTGTATATTTTGTTTTTTTGTTTTTAGATTTAATGCAGGGGATCTCCCTTTGAATTGCCCTTCTGAGGGACCTGTCAAAGACCCCTTTCATGTTTGTATAATCGCCGCTTGAGTCAAATTGCGTAGACACCAGCAGGAGGCCTCAAAAGAAACAGCAACAGTTTTCATGACATGCACTGCAATTCCAGTGCTATCGTGCGCTTGACAAGAACCCCAAATACATTCAGCTAATCAGTAATGCATCAATAAAATAACTAGGTCGTGGTTAATTGGTTCTGATGTGTGCCGCTGAGGTAAAGGCCAAGTCTTTCAACGTGCTTGAGAAACTTTCAAGGATGTTGTATGGTGAGTGGAAATTGATGGACTAATAAGAATAACTACTGATGCATTTATGCCAGGAAAGGTTGTGGAGCAATAGTGAACAATTTCATATACTGTACATTATATTACACTAAATTGTGCTCACTAGCTAGTATTGATTTGTGCTTGGTAAAACAGAGTCCATAGACTACAGTGGAGTGCAGTACATACAGGCAGGGACTCTGGCTACCCCTGTAAATTGTCAGTCATATCTTGATTAGATTAACCTTGTGCTGACAATAGCCTTTTTCCCCTTCTGTGGTTCATAAAAGCAAGGGCATTCTAAACAGAGTGCCTCAGTCTCCAGCAATGAACTGTAATGACATCGTGAGTTACACAAGGACAGAAACCCAGTCTGTCTAATGTGATACTGTTCCACAAAATCTCTGATGAAATCAGGTTTGAGCAGATCAAATTGATCACTGCTGATGGGGGAAATGATGTGATTTCTCAAGATCAATCTAAGATGGCTCAGCAACTCCAGAATTTGATCAGAGAGACTGTTGAAGAATAAAGTTGAAGAAGTTGGTTAAACTTCTCATGTAGAAATTCTATTGCTCATCTAATGCACTGGTATTATTGAATTAGCTCAGTTTGTTAGTGTGACCATTTATCATACTGGCAGGCACTCGTGGATCTGAGACTGGAGAAAAAGCTGTAGTCCTTGCTAGCATGAATGACACCTATAACATAAACTCTACCAGCCATGGTACATCAAGTATGGAGAGTGAAAAAGTCTGTTTTTATTACCAAGTCGGCATTTTTTCAGATTTACAGTGTCGTGTTAGAGGACATTGAGTTGTCTCTCTGTGATATATCACGGTCCTTGTAGCTGAATTGTTTTGTCAAAAGGGGAAATAACCTTCAGTCAGTCAAACATTAATCGAATTACTGCCAGCTAACTACTGTATACCTGCATACTATTTCTATAACACCCAGGTCATCAGTCGACTGAGGTAACCTGAGGAAAACCCCTCTGAGAAACATTTGTAGTACCTCCTCAAGAACCAATGATGTCCCTCTCAGCACAGTGTGTTCTACCATATCACTAATGGAGATCTGGCTGTGTGCCTGAATCGATGATGAGGCCGTAATGCTGAAGAACCCTCGATTTCAACTAATCAGGACCCGTCCCCAAGCACCTCAGCCCCTCTTCCCCTGCTCTTCGGCCTGTTGTAGACCCACAATCCATCACGGCTGGGTGCACAGGAACTGCTTAATCACGTCTGCAGAGCGACAGAGGCAGGTGAAACGGACAGCCGGGCAACACAAAGCAACAGTGAATCACAGACATAAATCAAAGCATCCAGCCTACTACATCACTTCCCCTCTGAGGGGAGAGGGCTGTATGTTGATGGTTTTATGATGGATGACGGATTCAGGATCCATCAGATCTAGTGATGAATCACAGCGAGAGCGGGTGGACCAGGACTTTGGTCCGGGCTAAAACTGTTGGCTCAGGGGTTTCAAGAGACCGTTCTGTTGCAGATGAGGCCACTGGGAAATATGCTTCTGGTTTATGGATCATCTGTGAGTTTGTTTAGGGCAGTTCATCATACGTCAATGCCAGAAGTATCTTTTAAGAGAGTGAATTGTAGATTTGATGTAAACAGCAAAGTAAACATGTCATTCTGGTAGCTCACCGTTCATGCAAACACTTCCTGGACTCGTTTGAAGAGGATGCCTAAAACGTCCACCACCAACAGCCAATACTTTTGAAATATATATAAATATATTGCAAGGTAATTTGTGAATGCCAATGTGGCTGGCTTGCTTTTCGTTTTGCTGATGTTCTTCTTTTCTTATTTCCTCAGCTGAAGGTAGCATTAACATAAGTGTAGTCTGTTTTATCTGATAGTGTCTTTGTTGAAGGATTGACTCAGCAACAATGGGCCAAATGATGCTGCTCATCTCACATCGGGAGATTGGCAGGAGTCAGGGAATGAGTCCTGAAGTGGCCATGCCTCCAGTGTACGCTACTTCCATGGAGTGCATTTGGCAGCGCTACAGCCACCAGCTCTTTCTAATAATCTCAGTCATATTCAATATCAAACATCAGCAAGACCGTGGCTCTCTCAACTGCTTATTTCCCAGAGTCAACACGGAGGTAAACATTTTAGAAGATTAAAGTGACCTTACTGGAAAGGGAGAGCAGCACTTTGGGTCCAATACTGGTGTTTGTATGGCCATTTACTGTATAGCCATCAATTTAGATGTGTTTAACATTCAACCTATTTCTCATTCTCTCACCTTTCACACTTCACTGTAGATTAGATTGTTTGGTTAAAGTGTTTCTTGCCAGGAACAACCCCATTACCCACTTCAGAAACAGTGTTACTTTTAAGCCCTTGGATCTCCAAATCCTCCCTTGGGAAGGACAGCATTAAATGAGGTAAAAAAATGTCCCCTAACAATTCCCCTTACAGCAGAGATCAAAGCATGGGGTCTCCTCACTCAAATGTACGTACAATACATCATGCTCTGGACACTATGGCAAGATATATGCTTAATTACAGAAAGCATTCCTGGGAGAAGCCAAGAAGCCATCATACATCTCACTCTGACACCAGGCAGAGCGACGGGCCTGTG